>JBCFXI010001538.1:10578-49080 GCA_038496175.1 Ampulex compressa | reverse complement strand
GGGAGTGGCGTCGCAGGGTTGGCTCAGTCACGCCTGACCAAGCGTGCGCTTCGCCTGGTTTACCACTCTCAGCCGTGGCCTCCCTCGGTCGCCGTGCGTTGAGGACCGCGAGTACCCCGAGAACCCCTGGTGCTCTCGGTAAGAATTCCTCGCGTCGCGATTTTCTCCTCTCATCTCACTCCCCTTTCGTTCTTTTGTCACTGCTTGCGCGTTGAAAAGTTGGACGAACGATCGAGTGGATCGAATGCTTAGCGTATTCTCGTAAGACGGAATGAGTGTGTTTAGTTTGATTAAGGAATGAGTGCGTGCGTAGAATGGAGGGTGGGTGGGGGGTCTCTGCTCGCGGCAACCTCCACGCGGTGAGACCTGGGCAATCGGTATTTCTCGCGATCAAAGTATGTATGTTCTCGAGATCGCGAGGAATAGCGAGCTAATAGCCGCGAAACTTTGTAAAATTTACTTGTCCGTATATTTGATAAGTACGAGCATTGTATATAGAGGTGAGAATTATCGAGCGATAAATTCGGAGTTTCTCCAAAGACACGCTCGTATCATCGTAACCTAGGGTACTCGAATACAATCCGATTTCACCTTTCCCCACGTTGAATAACCTTAGAAAGAAGTCTCCCTATTTTAAAAATCACTCCCAATATTTATTAATTTGTACGAAATATCTTTGATAGACGAGGAAGACAAAAATATTTGGGATTAACACACCTCTGATGACAAAAACTGTTTCGCGTTTGAACAATTGGCGAAGCGATTAATGCTACGACGACATACGAAGCAACACGAACGCAAAAGTTTCTCTCCGAAGGACATTTTTAAATGTTTAAAGCCAACACCCTTCCTTTCCATCTTCTTATATTGGCAATAATTTATAATAGATTCCGCAATATTATATTCGCCTGCTCCTATGAACAATGCGCCTACATACATATCGATATGTATTACGCCGACCATGATTATAAGTTTTCCGTTGTTTGTAAAGCGGTTGCACGTCGATCGTAGAATCGATAAATCGGGTCCAGCCGGTCCTCGTCGCTCGGTATCTCTACAGTCGTATTCCAGCTTCTCCTTGCTTGCCTTCAGGGGTCAAGGAACAAATCAATGATTCCGAATGTACACCGTAGGTCCGTCCATCTTAAATCGGGTGGGTCCGAAGGTGAACGAGTACTAAGATACTTTAGCCTAAGACCAGAAAAACGAGCAAGCTATTTTCATCGTAGCGTCTTTTCTTTTCGTCTTTGCCCTCTGGAAAAATCGTAAATATCCTCTTTGCCCTCCTTCTCATCCGTACGCCGCATGCGACCTCCATTCTGCTTCGAAATTTCGCGCTTAACCCGTCTCTATGCCTCTCTCTCTCTCCCTCTCTCTGCAAAGGTAGTATTCCGAGAGAGAAAACGCTACGGTCTGGCAACTTCTTTATTCTCGGTGTTGCAATGGATGCACCGAGGTTCGATTTCCGAAAGAATCGAGCGGTCAGGATCGATTTTTTTTGTTAAACGTCAAAAAGGGGAATAAAGCGCAGGAAAGAAACCCAAAGCAGGATGATTTGCGTAGGACAATCTCGCGGCGAGGCAGAGGAGAGAGGCCGGTGGAAGATCGAGCGTGACGATTTTCCTTCGTCGTATTCAACCGTAACGCCACACTCCGCGCTTGAAACTGGACTCGGTGCGAGGGTAAAAACAGAGATTCCCTTCTTGCTCCGCACACCCCTCGCACCGCCTTCGCGGTCTTTCGCCTGGACACGCACGGCGGTCGTTCGTGGCCACGCCGATGCGCGAGCTGACGCTAATTAGCCAAGCTCTTGCAAATCAGCCCGCGGATTTCGTCAGCCTCTGGTTCCTGCCCCTTCGACGCGTCGCGGTTACAACGAGACGAGGGTAACCCGAACATGCATCTTAGCATCGGCCGTACGTGGCTTCCGCCCCAATCGGAACGATGCTCCATTCGTTATGCGGGGCTTCAAAGTGACGAACGGCAAAGAGCCGGAATCCTTCGATTTTTCGGCGGTCGTTTCGAACGGCATACCATTGCCGAGAGATGGCAAATTTCGAAACAAAGCACTTTCCAGGACGGCTTTCGGGTTTTTCGCCATTGTCGCCAAGCCCGAAAAACTGGCTCGAAAACGCGTACCGCGTATCTACGGTCGTTGTGGGACAATCTAGAGATCTAACGCGGGACATTCGATGGTGCATTCGCGCACGAGACTTTCGGCCATCGGAGCAGGTGGCTGCGAATGCCTGAATATCCAGGGGAAAACGGAGCGGCGCGTTAATAAGGAGCAAAAACGATCGGGGCCTGCTCGGGATTGCCGTGGGCTATAATTTATCGCGAAAAAAAAGATGGCGGAAAGTAATGCAGCCCCGTCGTAGGTGCCGGCTGGCTCTCCCGAATCCAAGAGGGTACGCCCGCTCTTCGTCCCTCCCTCGTCGCAGCTCCGCGCGAGCCCCGCAATTTGCCACCCCCCTACCCTCCGTCCACCATCCTCCATCCTCCATCCTCCCTCCTCGTCCTCGTCCTCGCCCTCGTCCTCGCCCTCGCCCTCATCCTCCGTCCGCCGAGCCGCCGAGCCGCCGAGCCGCCGAGCCCCCTGCCCCCACCCAGGCCATTGTACTCGAGGATTGTGTACGGCGCTTTGCCGTAACAACGTACATTGTATTTTCGAACAATGGGATTCTTCTGCCGCCACCTTCCGCGCCCTCGTAGCCACCTTATCGTTTCTTCTTTTTGCTCGGCCGGACCACACGTTTCGCGCTTATTAATGGTAGGCCAGCTGGCCCGAAATTTCGATCCCGGGCGGCGCTTTGTCCCTCTCGAATAATCCTTCTTCGCGAATGGCGAGCGATCTCCCCGCGCTGTCCACGACTCTGTACTTCTTTCCGCTTGCCAGAGAGAAGCGGAGGAACCGAAGGGGGATCGGTCGACGTTACCCCCGAGTGGCCCGACGTATCGAGCTACGTCCAGCTCGTCGTATTTGTTCGCAAAGTGATTCTCGTTCGTGCGCGTAATAACCAACGACGAGCTGGTATCTCCCTCCGCGAAAAGGGGCGACGATCGAGGGCTATGGCGGAAGGGTGGTTTGTCTACCGGTTGCCATAACAAGGCTCGAAGGGTGGCGCGCTCGTGTATTCCGGATCATTTTACCGTATAAACGTTTAAGCAGCAAATTGATTGCCCCCAGGGCCGCTGCTAAACCCAATAAACGTAATCGTGCTTACCGATTATCATCCCCGAAATCACGAGCGCACTCCTACGCTCGAGCCGAGCCGTAGGCCGAAGGCGTGCCCGAAATACGCGATTTCTATGGTAATGCAATATTGGCCGTTGGAATGATACCTGGTAGGGGCCAAAGTCGGTTCGATAACGGCTCGACCTGTACGGACTCTGCGATCACTTCCGGGATCTACGCGTTTGCCCTCGAGGAAACGATTGGCACGGTATTTGGAAACGTTCTTACGTAGGATGCGTCGACCTCCTTACTCCTCGTCATCCACCCTCTTTACTCTTCTCGTTAAATCGCAAAGGATTCGAAAGGAATAGTAGGCCCGCGCGTGCTTCCAAGGCGTTACGTATTTGCAATGCCAATCTCGAGGCCCCCGAGAAGAGTCTTACGGTTTTTCCATCAGAACTCCCGACCTTCCGTTTCCAAGTGCAATCGAAACGCGGCCCTTCTACTCGCAGGGGGCCTACGGGACTAGAATTCTTTCTTGCCCGAACGAATGTTCCCCTGCCGCCTACGATTACCGGCACATCGGACGCTCGACTAATTCCTGCGCGTTCGATCTTTCTCGAGACGCGTATCGACCCTCGCTCCGATTTCTTTGAAAATCGGCCGCTCGTCGAAGTGTCGACAATGATATGTCAAGGGGGGGGGGGGGGGGGAGGCCGACCGGGGCGTCGGCCCGAAAATCGTTGGATTTTCTCCACTTGGAATGGAGCGTCGTATCGCGATAAACGGGGGATCCTCGATCGACTATGACGTCCGCTGTAATTATCTCGAAGGATCGCCGTGATCCAGCGATCTCGATGCGCTTTCCGGAGGAACTTTTAAATCGGCAGAATTGGTACCGTCTTGGACAAAAGTCGCGATCCGCGGTGGACCCGAAGCAACGAAGTGTCCCGGGCTGATGCGTTCGCGAGAAAAAGGAGCCTCGGCAAGGATCGTTCTTTTTACCGTCCTGCGAGCACCCTTTTCCAAACTTCGACGCCGAGGTTCGGTAAGGCCTGGAACGTCGAGTGCGAGCCACAACCTCCACCGCGCGCTCCCGTAATCCAAGCGACTGGAACTTCTTCCGGCGCCTTTGTCTCGAGCAGAGAGCGTAAATGGAATTCGCGCAAAAACGACGTTGAGGAGCGCGCCGTTTCTAAATTGAAAATTCGCCCGGGCCCCCCTCCACCCATAAATCGCCCTTTTTCTTCGACGTGAAAATTACGCCCGAGCTCCCCTTTCGAAATACGAGCCCGAAAGTGAGGGCCGCCGACACCGGCGTGTGCGTGCGTGCGTCGAACAAAATCTGCCCGCTGATCGAAAAGAAGAGAAACGCAGCGTACGAAGACATGGCCGACATTATTACGTTTTCTTTTTTCTCGTTTTTTTTTTTTTTTCTTCCATACAAACGGCGAAAGGAAAAGCATCGGAGGGCTCTATTGGCGAAACGAACCGTGGCGCTTGGTACGAAGTGACCTACGGTTGCCATAGGATAAAACTCGTCACCGGCAAGGACTCGCTTGCCGCGTAGAATTTCGAATCCGATTTAAGCGATGCGCTCGAGACGCGTTCGAAGAGTTCGTTTGTCTGCCCGTAAACGAAACGTCGAATGTAGGAAGGGAAAGTAAAGAGGAATCGCGCGTACGCGATTATTGCGTCGAGCTACGTAGGGAATGAAAGCGCGAGAGGGCTTTGAGATTTTCTAGAGTGGCGCGTCCGGCGATATTGGCACGAGACTTCGTAAGGGAAACGGAATTATTCCCGAACGAGGAGGCTGCTATTAATCCGGTTGAAATAATTGGGGAGCGGGGGGCGGCCCGGGTAAAAGTCGGGCGAACGAGGGAGGGGCGCGCGAAAGGTACTCCGTTAAAAATCGATCATTTACCATTTAAAGTGACGCAAAGTAAGTTGCGGTTGGTAATCCGGCAGAATCGATCGTAATAGCCGGTGTGCGTGGGTACCTTTGGCACCGCGCGAGATAAGCTCCAAAAGCGTTGGGATTAGTATGGAGCGATAAATCAGAATTAATTTGAACGTCGGCGCGATCCCTTTTAACGTTGGAGTTTTACCTTCCCGCGGAGGTGGAAGGGCAGGGGAGGGTAGGGGGAGAGAGAGAAAGACCGGGAAAAGCGAAGCGGACAGAATGGGGAAGGCGGAGAAGTCGAGGGAGATTCATAAATCCAAATAAACGTTTGGAACCTTCTCTGCCTTGCAGATTTCAAACGATCGCGATCCCAAAGCGAATTCGAATGTCCCTTATTCTCGGTTTAATATTCGCTTTCGCGTTATTCATCGTTCCGACTCGCACGACCCACAGTTTCCCGCCGTGCTCCCGCAACGAGGCCTCTTTAAAGGCGTCGTGGCGTATAAATATTAGGGTAATTCGCGACTCGTTCGATCGTTCGACGCGTCGGAAAGTCATTGGGACGAATGAGTTTCGCAGGCCGGCAAACGCGCGGAATCGATTTGCAACGAGGAAAGGTCAGTTTTGTATCGTCCTACGATTACTTATTGCCCGGAATTTGATCGGACGGTCGACGATACATCCGTTTAAACGTTCGTCCGGCGCACCAGACGAATCCTTTGAACTTTCCCAGGGACGAAGGATGAAGTTAGACTTGGGAAGCGTTTAGCCCGTAAAATTCGACAACGGCGACGCTCGGTCATTGTCCCTCGCGCCGATCATCCGCGTTCGATTTTCGGGCGTTCGGGTCGATTTCGCAAAACGCGCGGGGCGTAACACGGATTTACGCTTAAGCGAAGAGAACAAATCGAAGATTACACGGAGGGCTTTTGACGTGTCCGCGAGAAAAAAAAGCAAAAAACACGCGCAACACCGGGCTCGATTAAAAGCGGAAGACTCGAATAAAAATCTCCACGCGCCGGCCCTCATAAATCCCAGCGTGTACGTGACGCGTAATCCGGGATTAAGCCTTAATTCTGTCCTGTAAAATTGGTCCTTAACGAGCAGTATACTCGCAGAACGCTCGGGCTAACTTTTAACCTCATCGCGCGGCGTGGCGAAGTTTATTTTCAAACTCCATTCGCGATACTAACACAGTTTACTCCAAGGAATATTTCGAAAACGTCGTTCCGTCGCCATCGCGCCGGCAGATTCCTACGCATCGGCTCCTCGGCACTCTACCGTCGAACGAATCCCTTTAATCGAAGGATCCCGATACGTTTGAGGCGGCGGCCGTGGTGCCGCGCGCGAGAGTACAGATTTACGATTAGATTTACGCGACCAACGCGCCGCGTCCGAGCCGAAAACGTCGTTCCGAGGCGGATCATCGGTATCATCGGTATCATCGGATTCGCCCGATAGGCGGGCCTACGATACGAGATTCATTAGTCTTCGTCGCTCGCTCCCGCCGGTCGATCGACGAGAGCGGATAAATAATCGAGCGAGCCGTTGAACGCAGCGGAAATCCAGGATGGGTATGCCGAATAATCGGAATCGATTCGACGGACGGGTCGTTGCTCCAAAGGAAGGTCGCGCGATGCTCCGGTCGTTACGCGCCGCCATCCACGAACGGATATCGCAGGGCGAAGGGCCGTTTCGCTCGAAGGAGCATCGGCGAGCCACGGGGCAGAATTCGAGTACGGGGCGCAAACACCCTGCCTCCCTCGAAGATCTTTTCCCGGCGCGTAGCGAAGTTTGCGGAAGAGGAAAGAATTTCAACTCGAGTCGATTCGAGCCAGGCCGAAGCCTTTCCCACCAGGAGTATGCCGGGAGCCGGCGGCCGGTGGAGGGGCCGCTCCTTATTTATGCCCGACCGGTCGTAAGTAGTGCCGAGCCCAAAAGTGCCACCAGAGCCTTTTAATAAGGGAGTCTTCCCGCGCCATACCGGCGGGCCGAGGCGTTATTACTTCGGGTAGCCGCATACTTGGAGCGCCTTCCTCCGGAGGCAGCGACGAGTCGAGAGAAAGGCCCCGACGAAAGGCCTCGTCAATGGGCCGCGCTCGCCGCCTCGACCCAGGCCGCGACTCCCATCCAGGCTGGACGATTCTCCGCTCACCGGCACGACCGTCGAGTGCACGCCTCGCCAACCGCGGACGACCTGTTCGTAGGCGACTCCTCGAGGCCAGCGGTCGGCGCTTCTCCGGGGAGAATCGATGGACGAAGGAAGGAGCGGGACGTGCCAGAGGCCGGGGACCTTCTCACCGGGCGAAGGATCGCGTTCGAGCGTTTGACTTTCATCGACTGGCCGACGCTCGGCGAAACGTGCATCGCGTCTTCCGGCGCGGGCCGAATATAATGAGGATGAAATAGGAATAATTGAGGGCGCGTCGGGTTTAAACCGTGCCGGACTAGCGGCGGCCATCGAATCGACCCGTCGCTATTAGACGAGTCGGCGAATTATTTTGGTGGCCGGCCCGGCAAACGGCGGCTCGTTATTTCCGTAGGAAGAGCGACAAAGATAATAATCGAGCGGGACAAAGGGCGCGGATCGATAGGGCGAATTAAAGCGATGCGTTGCGGTGGTTGGACGAAGCTCGGCACAAAGCCTCGGAGGAAGGAGCGGGGTAAATCGTCGGGCGGGATAAATGAAAGGTCGATGGGACGGCCGATTAAACGAGCGGGCACGATATTCGATCAACGCCGAGTAAATATCGAGGAAGCGCGGGGCTAATGGCCGATCGGGGCGCGCAATAAGACAAAGGCCGAAGCGCTGTTGGGATATCTTCCCGCGTTGTTATCTTCGGCAGATTCGAGGGAGCAAGGCGATCGCTGCCAGCGATAAGCCCCCGACGAAATGGGAATCCACCACGGTCGGCGATATTCGTCTTATGGGCTACCGAAGCACGAAACAAGGCTCGCGGATAAGATTACGACACCTTTGATGGTTGTTTCGGGGACGGTAACGATCTGGAAAACACGATGCTTCCGGAGACAGCTTCCGTCTCGCGGAGCTTCCCGGAGCTTCCCGGAGCTTCGGGGGCCTCGAGAGCGGCCCGCTCCAATTTCTTCCCACCGCTCGATTCGATGATTGCGAGTATATTCGAGGCTTGCCGGCCTTGTGAGCCCTCGCCGTGGAAGCGACGCGAGGCCGAAGTAGGGCCAACCACGAGGTGGATATCGTTGCTACTCCGCACGTTTCCAGGGAGGTCGTTAGTGTCCCCCGAACAACCCTGCCGTATTATCCCCCACAGCCCTTATTTTGCCTCCCAATGACCCATAAGGCGACTATTATTGCCCATACCGGAGCCCCGTTTCCCCCAAGCTTCGTCGGCAAAAATAACCGCGAAGCTCTCTGGAAGGCCGCAACGAGGGCTACCGCCCGTGGTTTATCCTAATTGCGCTTAACCCGCCAATTTGGATCGTCCGCTGCCGATCCGCCTCCCCTCCCGCGATCCTGCGAGATCTCCTTCTCGAGATATCGACCTCTTATCCTGCCCGTTGCACGATTTCTTCGCGCAACGAGTACGATCGAGGCCTTGGCGCCGTCAAATGTTGCCCTCGTGCCAAGACACTCGTCGTCTCGTCGAATTTATTTGCGAAAGCGCTTCGAGAGGAAAGATATGACCGCCTTGTCGGGGGCCGGCTCGTGCCTGTACCATACGTCCGTCTCCTTCGCGTTTCACCCGACGTACGTGTTCGGATATTCCGTGTTTGGCGATGGCCATCGCTCGGAGAACGAGCTGAAAGATGCCAATATCCGGTATGTACATTGACAACTTTCGGCCGACCCCCCTCCGTGCCGTACGCCACTGAAATTTCGGCCAGCGCGGACTGCCAGGAGGCTGGCAGATCGATATCTCGTTTCGTGTTCCCGGCTAGCACTGTTTACGGAACGGTGATTATCAACCTTGCGAATGAACAGAGATGAATCGACCGATGAAAGAACGGTTTATTACGTGTAATTGTAAAGCACCAGCCGGGAGGAGGAGATCCGAATAAAAGAAACGTATGGATTTTTCACGTTCGAAAGTTCAAAGGGGGATATGCAAACGTAAGGGCGAGCGCTCGGGAAACGTGTTCGCAGGGAAGTTTAAAAAAGTGAATTTTTTACATTTTTGGCGTTGGTGCGTCAGCTGAATCGAGAATCGTTAATTTTATTCCAGAACCTTTCCGTTCGGCTAGACCTTTGCGCTCCCTGTTTTAACCGAGAGGAGGTGGTGGGGTGGGGTGGGTGGGGGGGGGGGGAGCGGGAGAAAGAGGGAACGCGGTAATTGATTCGTAAAAATAAACTGTCTCTCTTTGCAACGGCTGCTCTCCGTTTGTGCGTGCCTTTTTGTCGTGTTTCGCCGGGCACCTCGCCTTTTTTGCGAGATAACGGCCGAGTTTTTTCACGGACCACCGTCGAACCGATCGATCGAGGTTGATCCAAAGACGCGCGAATAAGCTCGTCGATTCTCGAGTTATTCGATGCATTAATACGAGCAAAACGACTCGGTTCCGGAGCAGGAATGTACGATGCAAAGTAGCGAGTCTGGTTGTAAGCATTGGCTCGTTCATCGCTTATATATGCTCGACGATCGTCGCTCTCCACGAATCCGTTTTGCCCGTACCATTTACCGATATCGGTATCGACTTTCCGCAAGCGTGGAGCAAGAATCGCGACATGTATTTGTTTCGTAAATAATCTTGAGAGATAACTCCATTGTCGGCCGTTATGCTCTGTCACCGGCTTCTTGGTCAATCTCGTAATGGGCGCGTCGTGCAATTCTCGGTCGACGTCTCGATATTAATCGCGACGTTGTTTATCGCGAGGATGACGCGAACTGCGGAAGAAAGTGGTCCTCTGGGACGGAAGCGATTGGACGGTCGGGGCGGATTACTCGTCTATCGTTTGTCCGAGGAGATTCTCGCGCATGCAGGAGCGATGATGCGATCGGGAGCGGATCCAGTTTAGCGGCAACGAGCCGTAGAATAATTTACAATTTACGTCATGGCCGTCTGCCGTGGCGCATAACGCAATTTCCATCGCCTCGCGAACAGAGGGAGGAAAAAAACCGCAAGAGCGGGAAGAGAAAGACAAAAAGGTGGAGGTCGTCGACCGCCTCCTCTTTCGCGCACCGGATTTCATCCCTGTCGTTACACCTTCCGGCATAAAGATAACAAGGATATACACGACACCCTTCCAATTTGCGACTCCTAAAGGAGAATTAATCGTGCCGCATGGAGCACTTGCTTAAGTAAAATGAAGATGATGCTGCGCGAATTTCTCCATCGACGTGCCGCAGCATTGCCACTGTGCGCTATTCGGAGCCTCGTATTTTCAGCCCTGAACATTGCGTTCTTGCGCAAAGGCATGTTTCTGAGAAAACAAAGGTTTTTGCTAACCGACCTTCTTCGAAAGATTAAAAGCGTTCGCGAACCGCCTAAAATAATTGGATTGCGCGACCGAGCAGTTTGCTCGGTGAGAAAGAAGCACGCGGCGATGCTTTATGCACCGAACGCGCTTCAAAGCTTTCGTTAACAACTTCAAACGTCGCGGATTATTTCGTTGCTTCTTAAGCCGTAACTGGCAAAATTCACGTATCGGGAAACGAAACGAAATGCTGCGAAGGAGATGTTGATGCAAATCAGAGTCGTTATCCGCGGAGATCGAAGTCATCATTTTTACCGTCTACTTTCGAGAAATCTCACCGCTCTCACATTCCATCTCATTTCGTAGCATTTGTGCCCGACAAATGACGCCTGTACATCGCGATTTTTGCAACTTTGTTCCTCCCGTTTAAGTTTTTAACAATCTTCAAAGCTGTGCATTAAATGGCACGTTATCCGCGATATATCGCGCATATCGATTCGAAGAGCTCCGTATTGGTAGACCTACATTTCTCAGTAAAGTGATAAGGGTATGGAATATCGAATGACGAGATCAATAGCGCGTAGTAGATTTTTCTCGATAATAATTTCCGCGATGCTTCCGCGTTAAAAATGCCGAACGCACGGGGGAATACGCGTTGGTTTGGAGGAAAAAGTACCAAACCTATGAGGGTG
Source organism: Ampulex compressa (assembly GCA_038496175.1). Classification (NCBI taxonomy): domain Eukaryota; kingdom Metazoa; phylum Arthropoda; class Insecta; order Hymenoptera; family Ampulicidae; genus Ampulex; species Ampulex compressa. The sequence continues at coordinate 37,918 of JBCFXI010001538.1, read as the reverse complement.
GAGTAGCGGTGCGCGAAAGGTTAGGGTGCAGATCAGAGTACTCACCCAATTCCGGGCCGCAGACGCGCGGTATAATTTCCAAAATGGCACTACAAGACGGATCCTCGAAACAGAGCTGGCGTGCATACAGGCAATTCAGTATGGCCACCGGCACTTTGATGCCCGATCCTGGAACAGATCACAACGCAGAGTTTTGACATTTCATGCTTGGCGAACCTCCGGGAACATTTTATTATAATATATCCCAAGTGTCACGAGGTCCTTCCGAACCGCGCGACTGGCTAATAAAGCGGCATCCGGCTTTTAACGCGTGAGATGAAAAATGAAGAGAACCGGTAGATGGTAGGGTTAATAGGACGGTACGTAAACGTATTGGCTAACCTGCGATGGAGGGTCGGGGAGATGTACATCGAATGAGAGATACGTACCGTGTTTCGTTACTGGCTTTCCCAACAAATTCCCATATCGGGCGAAGCAATGAAAATGGTTATCAGCCGGTCTATCCTTTGCGTGCATTAAACCAGAAATTGACGCAGCTTCGAAGAGAATGTTGCGGCGGATACATCGAGAAGCGAAAGGAAAAATTAATAAAAAGAACCGAGGCAGAGGGCGGAAGAGACAGGAAAACTGCGCGAGCTCCACGGATTTTTATGACCCACTTGCGAAGCGGAAGTCGATAAAAGAGCCCGGTACTGTAATTAATTACGAAACGTTCGCCGCGGGTACAGCCGGTCATAAAAAATACACTGGTCGGTGTATTCTTCTCGCGCTGCTCGTTCGTCGACTCGGTCTAGCAAGTTCAATTTACGGATGGGTTTGAGAAGAAAAAAAATCGCGGACCCTCGAAGACCGACAGCATTCTTCGAGCGCTGCTCTTTAACCGCAAATATACGCGACTTTTGGCGTATCTATTAAAACATTATAGCGATACTTTGGTACATCTTCGCGCGCACAAATCCCCAAGGTCGCGGAGAATCCAGTTCCATACCAATCGGGCTAAATCGTAAATGCCCAAATGTCCTACGTAAAATTACGATGAAATTGTGGGAAATATAGATACGTTTTCGGGAAACTAGGTTATCCAAATAAACAGGCACAAAGCGTTTTCCCAGTACGAGTCGTATCATACACGTTCGTTCGCTCGATCAAACGGGTTCACCTCGTCTTTCTACCGGAAGATTAATTTCAAAGCGTTTGCTGGAAGTGCAGTTTGTTGTAGAAAACAAAACACGTACATTTTTCACGCGGTTGTCGGACGTGGATTTGTTCGAGCACGGCCCAGAGATAGGAGAACTTTTAAAACGATAACATCGAATTCGTTTTTTCGATACGCGCCCTTTCTTCCGAGCACTCGTACGTCTTTCAAACCTTTCGCTCTTGATCTCATTTTTGGTAAGCGGCGTCGAAGCTCGTTGCTAGGATACCGGCTTACCGCGTTTCCGACGATTAAAACAAAGGACGGGCCATGGCCAAAACATAATTAATCCCACGACAATGAAGTTCGACGAACGTCACACGAACCACGAATCTCCGGATTTCAGACTGGTATAGACTCGTGAAATTTACAACGTTAGGCAACGCTTATGCCCGCGATCGAGGTTTCCGAGATCGCGCCTAGATCGACCGTAGTTTATCGAGAGATCGTGAAAGGCAACATCGTAAAGAACGGCAGGCGAGGGGCGGTTGAAAAAGAGCGTAGCACGAGCACGCCCTAATATTTCCATTTCGCTTTATTACACCTGAATTCTTCTCGTCTTCGTCTCGCTTCTCTCCACGCCACGATCATTCCTCGTTGCCGCGCGATCGATTTTTCCACATTTTTCCAGGATTTCCGCAGTTGTGCATTGGCCGGTCTTGTTCCGGGCGAATCTTTCCTTTCGCCAACTCTCGGCTCGCCACGAATCCTCGTCTCGTACCGGTGTTAACCGTTTATCCAGCCGATGCTATTCGCGGTCAAAATCGTAGGCGAACGGTAGGCGTAAGACGTCTGAACGAATACGGTTCCATCGCGCTCGGAGCGTCTCCCATTCTCGCGAATACCCGAGGAACACTCGCGTGACAAAAGGCGAGAGAACGGGCATAGTCCCATCGACCGTTACTCTGGCATATCGAACCGCTCCGACGGTTGTCGGTTACAAGTGGAGATACGAACCGCGCGTTACGCGCAATCCGATATACCGTTACATTAATTTTACGACTTACACGCCGGCCAATAAAATTGCGATCAATCGCGATTTAGACCTACCCCCGCTTCTAGCCACAGAGCCAATTACGAACCGGCCGCTAAACGGTATAGAAAAATAAGGAAATCCAGCCTACGCTATTTGCTGGCGGACGAAGCGCGCTATTTCCTCGTCCGAGTGCCTGGACGATATTATGCCGCGCTAGGAAAACGCGTCAATCTCATTACCATTAATGACATAATATTACGCGGACCAACGGCGTCGTATCGTCGCGGCAGCACTGCGCAATTGCCAGAGGCATTTGGGGACGGCCAAAGTAACGCGCATTGGATTCGTACTTCGATGTCGGTTTGCTCTTCTAAATGACAAACGTATGCTCCCAACTCGATGCCTTTTTGGAAGGAGAATGCGGCTACGATCGATCGGCCAGCCGAGTCATTTCCTTCCGTCAGGCGCAAGGGGGATCCTCGAGTGAATCGATCGAGTACGGAGCGGGGAATCTCTCAAGATCGAATGACATTTTGGGCTAGCACACGCCCGAGACTCTTTCCGCTGGTCCCACCATAATCGCGATTGTCAAAATCGCCTTAGAACGATGTCCCTACTCGCCCGACGCGGGACAACATCTTGACATCGTGTCCGGCTTTGATTCGCCTCTGCTACTGGTTTTCGACGCTTCCAGAATATCCGGAGGGTGTCGTTGCGAAGGCATGGACGTGTCGATTAGAAAAGTACGAACTCTTAAACGCGGCCCGCGATCCTAGGATGGATCCGGAGAAATGGGGCTGGTAGATTAGCGAAATTCCACGCGCATATGGTGAGCTATAGCGTGGCGTGGCGCCGCATGGCGCAGCGCGAGGTATCGACGGTGTAACGTGGTATAATGCGTTACGAGTGGAGATAGGGTGGCGCGTAATGCGTAATCGCACGACGCATTATGATTCACGATTGCACGCAAGCACGATAAACTCCGGGCGCGTCACGAGGGTTGGTTAAGCTACCCCTGCGGAATGATCGCCTCGGCGTAATGCTGACCGATGACCGCAAGATTTTCGCGGGCAAGCGAGGCGAAGCCTGAAAGCGTTGGACGAGGAAAAAAGCGGCTTCGAGGAAAATCTCAAGCGTATCTATATTTCGCGCGGACAAATAGACGGCCAAGGGTCTGACGATGAATGAAAATTGGAAATGTACCTTGTTATATTGGAACGTTATCGTTATCGGGACAGATCAAGCCTCCCTTCCATAGGCACGAGGGAATAAGTACCGTGCGTCTAATTTAATACGTATAAAAGTAGGAACGACAAATCTTCCCGTAGGCGTCCACTCGTTTCAATTAACTCCTATTCAAGCCGAACTCTGAGCTCTGCCCGGAAACCCTGCAAACTTTCCTTGAATAAATCAAAAAGTCTGGGTGCGGCTAGTGGAGTACTAATTCGAGCTCGGCGTTATTAACAGTGCGTCGCGTGTACGGGGCAATGGTTCTTAAAAAAGAGGCGCATTCGAGCAGCCGGTTTTTTTTTTTTACAGTAATTAAGCCTTCCATTTCAGCTTTCATTTCTGCCGCGACGCGGATCGTGTCTCAAAATACGATCACGTCTCTTTTGTTCGTCGATTCGTTGTGGCCTGCAAAGCGACACTTTACGCTATACGGCCCTTTTATTCGCTCGTTAATTATTACGCAATAATCTTATGCCCTGTCCTCCGTATTAAAGAATCGTCCGACCCAGATCGATCGTCGGGCGAGCCTATCCAAGCACGATCTTCTTGACCCGCTTAATTTCAAGGAAATCGTGTACGCAAATCTAAGAAAAGATATTCGATATCCGACATCTTTAAAAACGTCAGCAAATCGGCGGCGACCGCTTGAGAGCGCGATAGTTAGTCCGGACGAGACGTGGCCGCTACGCGGGTGCGACGAAAATCCGCTCTTGTCCCTCGTTAGTCTGGAATCGGAGAGACGTCGTCCGGCTGGCAAAGGGAGGGGCGAATAAAATCGTTCGCAGCGGGAAAAGTGCGGTGGTCCGATGATCGACGGTAGGCGCGATGCGAGGATCTTCTCGGCTCAGTCCGGCCAACGGGAGGAAGGGGGTGGATGCGGGCGTTTGGGCCCTGGCAAGGGGTACGGGCGCAAAAGGCCGAACCCAAACGGATCGAATCTCCGAGGAGCGCAATGTCGCAATGCCGTGGCGCAACTCGAGTCCCGAGACCCGCGCTACGCGCCATTATAATTATCGTCCTTCGTTCGCGGCTAACTTTGCGGCGCGGAAGTTCGCGCGCGGGTTAACCCAATTGCGAGAGGGCGAGGCCGGAGGAAAAAATGGGACTCGATGGCGTCTCGAGCGAGCCTCCGCAACGATTTCCCAAAGTTGCGCCCATCTCTCGAGCGTAAAGTTGCTTTAGCCGAGGAATAATCGGGAATCGGTGAATTGTCCTCTTGGCCGATACGTGCCAAGGGAGGGAGCGTCGTCGAGGGTAGAAGCGGCTCGTTTCGGTGCTAGACGCGCCGAAATAAGACGATTTACGAATCGGCCCCTACGCGCTCGATCTTTCCTCTCCCGGTCGATCAAACTCGGGGAACGCGATGGTAGAATTTTTCGAGGAAATCTAAAAGGGAAGGAATCCCCTTCCTAAGCTGCGGGTAGGAAAGGGGCGATTAATAATCGATGTCGCTCTCGATCCCGCTCCCACGGGGGTCGCGGGATTATTTCAATAAGAAGGGTTGCCAAAGGAAAGAACGGGCACGGGGAAAGTTTTCTCCCCGGGCTTTTTACCGGCTCCTCTGCCATTTCGAGGGCCGAGAAGGAAAATCCCTTATCGCGCCGGAGAAAATCCATTTGAGCATTTCCGTGCGCGGATATATTTAATTATCTCGGCGATGGCGGCCGGAAGGTGGCGGAGATAATTCCGGAGGGCGAAACTTTTGCGCTCGAACTGCGTTATGATGCTCGGCAGAAAGTATAACTCTCCCGTCTTACTAAATATAGATCTAGCCGGCAATTGGAACTTCCGGCCAAGCGGTTACTCGCGCCCCTTCCCTGCCTCGTCCGCCACCCCTTTCTTGTCCTTCGAACCCTTCGGCCACCTTTCCGGACTTAAACCACTCGATATTACACCATCCACTTTGCCTACTCGACCCTCGTCAAGAGGAATCCTGTTCAGGCGTTATCGTCCGCCAGGCGCTCGAAAAAACGCAGCTTCGAATCGTCCTCGTTTGTCCAACTCCGGGGTACATATCGTTAACCCAAATACTTCGATGCTCGCGATATTAAAGGCAAAGTATCGCTCTTGTCATACCTGCGAGAAATAATCTATCGCCCTAAGAATCGCTTCCGGTAAACACGAAAACAGCTACTTCCTGTATCGATCGGGCAACGAGAGTTTTAGCCGTATGGCGTTGGCACGATCGCCCTGCATTCGAATCCGAATGCTTAAGAGAGTATAAGGAACTGCCGTAGGGTCAACGAGGCGCATAATTGTCGCGATAATATTTCCCTTTGAACCGATATTTTTCGCCCGACCGTCTATCGATTTTTCATCTCGTTAGGCGCCGAAGAACGGCCACCTCCGATTCGTTTTGTTCTCGAGAATTAATGGCGCGAAGACGATGGGGTTTCACGTTCGGGACTCTGCTCCCTACGCGCGAAACGTTTACAAACCCCAGCTCCAACGATGCTTGCGATAATTGCGTAAATAAGAAGGGAAAAAAATAGAGTATCGAGGCTGTCACTCCATTGACGGAAGAATCGTGCTCCAATTTGTAGGACTTTATATACGTTTCCGTCTGCGAATCACCGGACACTTGCTCGCTTCGAGCAAAATGATTACTCCAACGTAAATGCGATATTCCGTCGGCGGATTTTATTATTTTACAGTTACATTTATATATCGTGGATTAACGTCTGAATATTAAATTCACGTTACATCGTACGAGTATTAAACGAATAAACGTTGCTCTTACAATGTATTTAGTAACGACCGAGTTCACTTTTCGATCCAGGTCATTTTACATCGTGAAAACGACGTATTAAACCAGCTCCTAATTTGACTAAATATCGGATAACTAATGGACGGGAGTGTCGATCACGGTATATGCCAATATGTTTTGGAACAATACGGATGGTCGTCCGGCAATCCGAAATAATTCCAATCGCTTTGCCGATCAAATCGACATAATCATTATCCTTCCTCCATACGCGAAAAGGTTCTGAACGGTGACGAGGAAAAAAACTTTCGGCATTGACGCATCGTATAATTCCAGAATGCATAAATTCCCTATCGGGGATTTTAATCAAAATTCATCGGATCGGCATTCGGGTTATCAGATTGGCCGAGGTATATAACAACACGGCGCCCCACGGCGCACCTTATTCCATTCCATGGTTTTACAACGATCCGCAAATGAGGGCCGTAAAAATGGAATTTAATATTAATTAACGCGGGCCGTACTCGGCCGAGCATCGTGGTTCTTCTACTGGACGAAAGTCTGAAATGCCGCCGGTAATTAAAACGACCCCCGATGGAACGCTCGGTGGGCACTTCGCTCCGTTCGCTCGATATTCCTCGATTCAAATCGACGAACCGGTTTTGAGACGCGGGCGCGAATCCTTCTTGGACCGAACCGATATCGGTTTTGGGCAGGTCTTAAATAGCGATTCGAAGGAGATCCGGGCCGCTCGCCGCGATACCTTTCCAGTGATCTTGAATAATTGCTCGGCGAATTCAAATCTGGTGCCCGCGGTGATTTATCGGCCAACCGTTTCATTATGTCGTCCCCTCCCTCTTTTTTTTTTGCCGAGCTACCTGCTTTATCTCACCGGTATAAAGTCGCGATTTTTCACCCTCGTTATCGCGCACGGATACTCGCTCTCGCGAGCCGCGAGCTGCGAGCCGGGCCCGGGGCCGCTGCATAATTTGTCGAGTGTCTTTTTCGCGGCTCGTATCACCGCGCGCTCCCGGAATCCAGAAAATCCTCTTAAACTAGCGTAATTCCGGGATGTATACGTCTCGGTATCGCCGTGGACAACCGCGTTCGGGCTAAAAAGTCTTTTTCACCGGAGATTTTCAAAGAGAAACGCTGTCGCGTCGGCGGTGGTCCGTCGTGCCTTGCGCGAGTATAGATTTGCCAAGCGGAGAGCGAGAGGGAGAGAGGTCTTTCTTAACGCGGCGGTACGTACGATTCGGACCTTGCCGCCCCTTCATCGGCACGACACCACGATATCGAGCACGCATGGCCGTCGTTTTTTCTTTCCCCTCGCCGAAGGATCGATGGCCGCGCAGCAAGAAAGACGTCGATGCGCAAATGAGAGAGGGCACGAGAGTGGTCGGTCGAGGAAAAACATGTCGGCGGAGAGTCGAAAGCGTCGGTAGGAGAAGGGCGCCTAACCGAGGCACGGGGCGAGGGGCGGAGGGGCGGAGGGGCGGAGGAGCGAGGCCGCTCGGCGGCTCGTAGGCACCCCCGGCAATCCTCCGAATCGATATATGAGACACTGATTTTCAATTATCCGCTCGGCACGGAATTCGTGCGCCGCCCTGTTCGTCCGTGGCCGACTACCGGATCATGAGATGTTATCGTTCTCGGTGCGTGCAGCGCCGCGGACAACGGTCCGGGCTCGCCTCGTCGGGAATCGCGGCGCGCGCTGTACTCGCCGGGATTTGCCGGGGATTTCGGCCGGAATTTCGACCGGCCGCCCTCGGCAGCAGCGATTAAAACCTCTCGGCACGGCCGTATTAGCCTATGTCGGGCCCGCACGGCCCGATAAACGCTGGGAAATCCGGCAGGAATCCGCGCTTCGATTCGTTTAACCGCTCGTAACGCGATCTTCGGCAGGATTCGCCCGTTAACGCTGTCGGCCTGCCGGCGATCTCCGCGGAAAGCGCGCGCGAGCAGGGCCGAGCGCACGAGCACGAGGAGCGCCGACGAGCGGACGAGAAATCGCTCGGGCACGATCGTAGGGCGCGAGTGGGACGCGTAATCCGCGAGGCGATGCGCGACTTTTCATTCGCGCGTAAGCCGCCGCCTGTACGAGAGGAATCGCGTGGCACGCGGCGGATCGAGCAACGGTTACGCGGCCCACGCTTGTTTCGACGACCGTGGTCCGTAGAACGATCCTCGGCCGACGGCAACGTTGGCGGCGCAAGTAACGCTTCTGGATTCGTTAGGGATCCCCTATAGAATTTGCATCGGCGATCGTTCGAACGCGATCAAAATGTTCCGCTGGCCCGTAGATTCGTACGTCACGTACGCGCGTACACGCGTCCGTCGACGTGGTCGGGGTCGGGCGCGATGCGAATCGGGATGCGAATCCTCGTTTAATTTCGACAAAGGTCCCGTAAACGCCCTCGTCTCGCAGGAATAATTTCAAATCGAGCCGGAAAGTATGGCCGATCGATCGTGCAGTCTCGTCGTGCGTGATCGAATCGTTTCTTCGTCAACCGACTAAACTACGTTGTGGTAAATTTTTATTTTCGCGCAATTTATCGACGCGCACTGCTCGTATTAATCGGTGGACCATCCGCCAACGTGAGATGGCCGGCGCTAAATTACCGGGCACGTTCATTGCCGGATTTTGATCTCCATCGTCGAACTTCTGCCTCGATGAACTCCGTCTACGAATAGTGCGATCGTCGATCGCCAAATTAATAGCGTAATCGAATACAGCCCGTTTAACGAGAACGACTCGTGCGATTGGTGGATATCCGCGAGTAGATACGACTCTTTTGACCACCTTCTCGCGCGACTCGACGCCCTTACCGCGGGGCGAGTTTGGCATGCCCGTATTCGTAGGATTATTTTTGATTCGCACGACAAAGAAGTCTCGGTATCCGATAGGGCCTATGTAAATGTCGTGCCGCGTTCGTTCTGTTTCGCATCGGAAAATTACTCGGGCAATGCGAGCGGGTAATAAAGGCCGAAAAGTGCTTTCGAAACTAGAACGCGGGGGCCCGGTTTTATTCGTATTCGATGATTCGAGGTGAAGGAGCTTTCAGGATAATGAAGGTGCGCGTATGAGGCATGCTCGAGAAGCATCCGAGTGCGCGACCGCGCCGCACCGCACCGACGGTGTCGTGCTTCTCCCTCGATTCGATCGCCCACACTTGGCTCGTTATTCCGACGGTATAACCGTCCAGATCTCGAATCGTCGCTCAATAATCTGACAGACGCACGCTGCGCCTCTCGTGCTCGCTTGCACTTCGTGGACCCCGCTAATCGAGTCTCGCATTTTTTTCTCGGCTTTTTTCACTGCCAAAACAGCTTCCCTGGAAATGCCGCGCTATCGATCGAGCCATCGCGTTTTTCATCGCTGCCCCCCCCCCCCCCTCCCCCCTCAAGATCGCATCGAATCGGCCACGTCTTCTCTCCAACGTACCCCAATGCAAGACTGAGATACGAGGAAGCGCCCTGAATACGGAGGGGAACGAAAATGAAGCGGTGATGGACGCAAAGGCCAATGCGGTTTATCACAGAGCTCGAGAGTTTTTATCGATTGCGCCGATCGAACTGCCTATCGCGTCGGGCGGCCGTCGACGATCGGGCTGTGCCGCTTAAAGCGTTAAATAGTTCTGTCGGAGAAAGGAATTTAGTATGGAATATCGCGAGCGTGCGTACCGTTCGAGGCTCTCTCCCTCTCTCTCCCTCGCCCCGGATGCCGCGATTCGTACACGGATTATTTTGTCCGTCGGATCGACGCGCTGAATAATGCAATGCTCGGTGAGATTTGGAAATAATCCGGGCAATATGTTGAACTTAGGGGAGAGATAGGGCGGGGGATATAGAGAAGGTCTGCGAGATATGGTAATGATTCACAACGGGAATAATTGGAATTTGCCGAGGCCCGGCTGTCGGTCGAAGGAGACGTTGCTTAATACGCGCGAGCGGGCTCTTGCAACGTTAAGTATCGTAGGGCGATGACGCGTCCTCCGGGAGTTATCGATGCACAATTTTTCCCCCATGGATTATGCAAGACCTCATCGAGGTTTTGCAAAATCGTTCCTGTTACGCTTAAAGGAATTCTCCGATATTGAAACGATAGGAAGTCTCGAGCATAACGATTTATTCCGTAAATCCTCGCAGATCGCTTCCCGAACCACAAACAGTTTCGCCTTACAAAGGAACCTTGGAAAACTCTGTAAGCCTCCGCGATCGATGGCCGGTCCTCGCGTCTTACGGTACGGACTCGGCGTACAGCTTCTCTTCGAGCTTTGGTCCGTAAAAAATTATACCGCGAGAAGATCCGAGCGGCTGCCATTTTTCAATGAGCGCGCGCTCGCGGACGGGGCCGGGCGGTACTTGAAAAATGTATGAAAAGTTCGCCATGGGAAATCAAAGAGCTCGAGACATAAGTTCGTCATCGGGCAACGCTTGGCCCGCATTGCGCATACATTACGCGCGTCTATGCAGGCGGGTACGCACGTTCCTACGCGTATTCGCGTACACGGAAGTACGACGAATCCGATTAAGATTTATAAGAGCCAGCGAGTCGCTCGGAAACTCGATTACGCGATCCGTACGTCGGCTCCTTACCCTTCCATCGCTTCAGAATTGCCCCCGTTTCCGTAGAAATCCCCGCCTCCTTCGAGGTACGGGCCGAACGAAAAGCGAGACCGCGTCCCTCTGGATATTCCTCCGGGAGCTCCGATATTTAATACGGATTCGTCCGTTGGCGTTATCCGTCTCCCAGTCGCCTCTCCCGCTCGTCCTTTCGTCGGGAACATTAATTAGCGTGGCCAATGTTTTATCGGCGGCCGAAAGGCAGGGGGAGTGCGAATGTAAGTGTTCGCGAAGGGTTCCGTCGGGTTTAGCATGGGCCAATCACGGCGGAGATAATGATCGCATCGAGGCACACGCCAGCCAAGGGACTTTAATTGCCAGGCACCGATCGATTTGTCGCCGTTGCGCCACGAGGGAACGGACCTCGTGCACGAACGACGCTTCAGCCCCTTTCTCGACCGCGACCCTTTTTCCTCCCTCAACTTCCATCGCGCCAAACTGCTTATCCTTACTTTATTTCGGCCCTCCTTTATTTCGATGGAGAGATCTCGATGCCCCCGTACGTTCCATACGTTTTTCCTCGACGCTTCCGCGACGTCGAAGCCAACCGAGTTTCCGAGTAATTCCGTCTCAGAATCCTGCACCGGTCTCCATCTTCCTAGCCGCCTCCTTCGTCGATCAAGTTTATTAAATAATTACTGGCGCAACTACGGTAACTCGCCTCTCACCGTTTATCCAGCATTTCGTATAATATCTCGCGCCTTCCCTTGCCTTCTCTCGCCCTCCCTCTTACCGCGGGCACATATTACCGCACCGAAACAAGATTCCTCGCAAATCCTCGTTATTTTGCATACTTTGAAGTGCCGTCGATAAAATCCAAGCGAATCGTTTTCCCATTGGACGTTGTTTCCGGCGTATCCTGTTTCTCCACGCGCCGCCAGCATGGAGCGAGACTTCGACAAGGCCGGGAAAGAAGGCCGAAAGGGTGAGCATGGGGGAAGGTCGAGATCGCGATTATATCTTCCCGGGTAGCCGTTCTTTCCTTGGAAACCGTGCGAGGAGCGACTTTGATCGTACGAGAAGGACCTCGTCGGTGGAGAGACCGGGATGACGCGCCCGGAAAAATGTTGAGCCGGGAGTGAGAATAAGGATAAGACGGGCCAGAGAACGATACGCGTCCTCGGCTGAAATTCCGAGGAAAGAGGAGTCGCGCGCTGGCCCCAGCGGACGATGCATCCAACGTATGCAACGATATGTAAAAAGATGTACGTATAACGTATATAGAAATAAAGTTTGCGCTTGGAAAATGTATTACAAACGTAACATCTATTTTAGCAGCGTACGTACATCAGAGAGATCCGCATTTGAGCGTGTACGTGAGGTAACCGATCGTAATGCCAGGAAGGAATGCAACCAGAAGGGAATATCTATTCGTTTTGAGCAGAAGAATCGTGACGATTGGTGGCGAGGAGTGTGGGAATCGGCCACGAGCCCAGGACGCGAAATGTCTAGGAGAAACGGTGAGCCAGGCATCGAAGGATCGCGAGTGGGCGGCAAGGGAGTGCGAAGGGCGGCAAAGGGCGGGGTCACGCCAGTTTGGTAAGTTAGTTTCGGTCTGCGAAGACGTTTTTAAAAGTTCGGGAGTACCGAGGAAGTCCGCGGCTCCACCCAGGAGCACCGGAAGTTCGTTGTGGCCCCGGCGATACCTCTGGCAGAGTCCTTCTCCATGCCAGCCATCCCCGATTTTTCTCGAATTTCGACCAACCCACGGCTGCACTTTGTCTCCTTAACGGCTTTTATCTCGCGAAGATTCGCGCAGCGGCGTTCTCCCTTTATCGATTTCATTTCATTTCACAGCCGCCGTTTGCGCGGCCAGGCAGAGGCAGAGGCTGGAAAGGGGCTGGAAAGGGGCTGGAGAGGGGCTGAAAAGGGGCTGGAAAGGGGATGGAAGGGAAGTGGGAAGGGTGCGAAGGAACGCGAAGTATTCCGCGAAGAAATCGGCCGACGTCCCTGGACGATAGACGGTTATTCGAGTTCCTCGGGGTCGGGGCAATTTCTGGAGCAATGACGACGGGAACGGATTGCATTTGCAAATGCGACGATCGGATGAAAAGGGGCGCTTCTTATTTTCTCCGGTAGCTGATCGACGAGAAAATTTCCAACGTCGCGACACGGATATGCACGACACCGGAAAATCCGTGCAATTTCCATTCGAGTACCCCGGCGCATCCGGATCGTTAACGTTTATGCGCTCGGTAGTTTTCTTGCGCGTTTCAAATTTGATCAAACGGGAATCCGTAAACGTCGGTTTGCCCGACGTGACCTCGGAGTCGAGATAAAGCAAGGAGAACGAGGGCGGGATTGAAATTCCGCGCGGAGGGAGATATTTCGAGAGACTATCCATCGATGCACTTGCGAGTACGTGCCTCGGACAAAAGTAGACTCGTCCACCGACCGATTTTACCCGCTTTCGCGCGCGGATAAGGAACCTCGGGCGAAGCGAGAGAGGACGAGAATCGAAGATCGATCGGCGATGAACTCGCGATTAATGCAAACGAAATAATTCGTCCACCCGCAGCTCCGATTTTGACTCGAGAGCGACGATAATATCTCGAGATTTGCGCGAAGCGTTTTCTCGCTCAAGGGAATCCTCCTACTTCCCTTTCCTCCTCGATCCTGGAAGCGGATACCGTCGGAAGACCGGGGATGGTCTTACGCCCGCACCGATCTTCGAACGCAACTTCTGGGTCCCCGAGTCGAAGGAGGAAAATCCCAAAGGCCGAAGCAGGGACATTTTGCCCGAGTCGACTACCGGAAGACTCTGCTCTCGGCCGGATTCGGGTATTTACCACGGATTTACCGCCAGAGGATGTCGCGAGGGGTGGGGGGCCCATCCTGGAATCGAGCCGCAACCTTCGAGCGTGCGAACGCGACGAGCATCGCCCTTTTTCTCCTTACCATTTTCATCCGTCCTCCCGTTCCATCGAGCGTGTTCCCCAATTATCAAAGAAAGACTCAAAGGCAGTTTGGATAGGCACGATTCGGTACCGATTCGATTCTCGCCCAGCCGGGCGGAGCGCGGCCCTCTTTGTCGCGACGTTAATCAATGTGGACGCGAGGGAAAATTATCCGGCAATCGAGTCCAGCGTGGAAATAAACTAGCTCGCTCGTACCAGCCGTACTCCGCAAAATCGAATTCCGCGCTCTGCATTTTCGGCGAATCTCTTTTATAATTCAATAATCAGTTTCCATCTCGGCGCAGATTCCCGCTCTGCAGGCGATCGGTAATCGGGGCCACGATGCTGCCCAGCTGGCCGTTTATTAATTCATGGTTCGGTTAGCCGGTAATCATTCCACGGCCGTACTACGGATACGATGCTGCTTTGCATACCGAGCGTTAAAATTCGAGCGGTACGCTCGTTGCGTACGCGTGTACGTAAAACGCTTACAAGATATATACCAACCGTCAAGATTTATACGTCGTAATAATATGGAACGGCTGCCGGGTAAAACGCACGGCGATACATTACGCGACATTACGAACGAGCCTCGCCGTTAAAGCTTTATATTAATAACGTCGTTATCGCTCGCACTTTAGTAATATTCCCATCATTTACGACGTAATTCACCTCGTTCGGAATTTCGCGCTGTACTTCCGATCGATAGCGCTACTTACGTGCATCCTCGGTAGATATCCGAGATAAAAATCAGGTCGAGAGTAAAAGTTTCGATCGTCGGGCAGAGGTCCCATTTGTATTCGCGAAGAGATATCCGTGTCACGAGGTATCTCTCGGCTGCCCGCCCTTCCCCTCGCGAGCCATCGAGAGACGAGTGCGCGGAATCGTTTCGGCTAATGAACGCGCTCGGGGCGCGGATGTTGGGCGATTTTTTAAGCCGGGGCCGTTAACGTTGGAAGGATAGGAGCGCATCGACTCGTTCGAGAGGCCGATTTTCGTTGGGGAAAGGGATCCGCGTAAAAGTGCGACGATAATGTCCTATAGCGGTAAGAGGATATCGCCCAAAGTGGGGCGCGGTGTGTATCGCGATGGCGCGTGGCCTCGAAAGGGGCTTAAAGGCTTAAACAATACCCGGCCAGCGGAGTAAAGCGAAGACAATTACGGAAAGTTGGTCCGCTCGATCTACCGGCGAAAACACCGAGTAATTTTGCGGGAACGGGCCATCCTTCACGCCCAACTTTCTCGAGAAAGAACAATTTGCGCTTCTTGTCGTTTAAACGGCCCTCCAAACCCTTTGAAAGCGCTCACCGGGCTTGTACGTGGAAGAGATCGATCCTCGAGCTCTCGCCCCCGGTAAGATAAGGCTTCGGGGGGAGCTTTCGAGCATCCGGGACGTCTAACCGTGCGAGGGAGCTTGAACGAATTTGAATGACGACCAGGACAATTCGATCCTCCCGGATAATACGTTCTTTGCTCCGTTCCTCTTCGACAACTTCGAATCTCCCTCGTTCGGAGTTTCCAGCCACCCGTGGGGCCGACACTGCCGTATCGGGCCGCGGATAAGCACCTAACGCGTTTCTTTTTTTGTCACCGGAGGATTTGCCCGTTACCACGGGTTACTACTCGCCGGGTGGGTTCCTCGAGCCGCGATTGGCCTGGCCACACCTTGTCAAAGGCCTACAAGTTTTTTTCCTAATTCGTCCGATTGCTGGAAACGGGGGCGAGGGGCATGACGTTCGTGGCTTCTCTGCCCCACCCTTGCCAGTGACCTTACGCTAATCTCGCTATCTCGACGCTATCTCCCTCGTTCCGCGCCTTAAGCACCAGATGCAAGTACCTACGAGACGAACGGAACACGCCTTTTCTCTCCCCCCCCCCCCCCAACCCAACCCTCCCCACCATCGCCTCTCTGGCGAACAAATAGCAAGAATTCGCAAAGGTGTTTCCCTTTTTTGTCGGCACAGGATCTCGCGGCGGCCGAGGCGGAAGAGGTGGAGAGGCGAAGGGCGGAGGAAAGCGGCGATAGGGGGCGGGGGGGGAGGGTTGGGTCGACGTGCCGTGAGATCGATCGTAGCGGGGTTACTTTCGCACTTGTCTTACTCACGTCGATCGACGTTTCGCTTAAGCGCGCCTGGCCCCCGGCGAGGGAGCCGCGCCCGCGGCTTGGGGGCTCGATTCTCGGGACGCGACCGGCCGCCGAGGGGCACGCAGAGCTTTCCGAAGAATCGCTCCTCGACTCGCCTCCTCCGTAAGCGGGGCCGCGCTATCGATTCCCAGTCGAAATCGAGCGGCGCTCCTTTATTCGTTACGAGAGGAATTCAGCCCAGAGGAGGCGGCCAGGAATTCCCTCGGGGTATCTCGATTTTCCTAAGCCGGCAGGGCCTATCGTCGATAGAATTGGGCGCGAGTGCGTCTTAAGGCGACCGAGGAGTCGGCTCGTGCGAGTTGGCGAGGCGAAAGCGCGGGCTGAAAGGGTCGCGAGGCTACGAGCTAGGGAGCTGGAGCGGGACGATTGGACGCGCAGCTCTCGCCGGTCTGCGGCCAGGGCCGTTCCTTCGGATAGGCGCGATTCGCCTTGGTTGGATGCGTAGAATCGAGGCGGTTTGGGCGAACGAGTCGAAACGCGAAGGCGCGTTTATCTCCGGTCGTTCCCTTTGCCTGCCGGTAAGCGAATGTCTTTCAATGGCCGCCACTCGGCCGTACCTTCGCCTTTCCATCGTGCCGAACGACCTCCGCATCTTCAAAGAGAGGAGAGGGCCGTACCTTTCCGAATACCGGTAGCGAAGGCAGTGAGTCGCGAAATTCCAGCGTGCTCCTCCGCGGGAATGCTTTTTGCCGCCAAGAATTCTCCTCCGGGTTTTTCGGCCGCGTCCGAGCAACCCGCGCTCGTCCGCGGAACTCCGAGTTCTGGGGAAACGCCAGGCGCGGTGGCACCCTCCTTTCCTCCGAATTATTACCCCCCCCCCCCCCACCTCTCTTTTATTATTGCCCTTCGCGGCGTGGAGCTTTTCATAGACGTTTCCCGCGACCATTGCCGTAATTACTCTCCGACACCGTACCGCCCACAGCGTCGTGTCGGCAGGTATTAAAAGGAATTCGGGGAGAAGCGTGCGCTTATCGGCGGAAGAGAAAGGTTAACCGAACGCCCCGGTTTATCGCGATTTCCTTCGGGATGCTTACAGATCCGCGCTTCCAGGGTGTATCGTGGTAGGCCTCGGACCAGGATCCTCGAATCGCGGCTTCCGCGCTTTTCAACCTCGAGGCCGATCGGTCCGCCGATCCTCCCCTCCGGAGATCGTTTATGCGCGACGGAAGAGCGGGACTCGAAGAGTTAGGCGGTTCGGTTACGTGGCCGCGAAATGAGAAATCGATTCGGCGGAGATGATTCCCAGGGACACGCTTCCGTTGCCGGGAATACGCTTACCGACCGAAAAACGATCCTCGAGAGATCGAGGCGCCGCATTTGTCGAATGTAGGGCGGGAGGTTTCCGGAAACGAGGTTCCAGGAGCCGCTCGCGCGATCTCCGCCCCTCGATCGTGCTCGGAACCATCTTGCTCATCGATTTTCCTTTATTTCCGCACGATCGAACGACGATGGGAAGCGCGACGACGCACACGGCCCGATGGTCGAGCAGTCCTACCGGCCGAAAGGGAGAGAGCGAGTTCCCTCGAAGCGGTGGCTCCCTCGAAAGGGTCGCCCAAACGCGGCTCGTAATCTATCAGGAGCGGACAAAGTTCTCTCGCGTCGCTCGCCAAAATCCGAAACGACATTGTGGCATCGAGGGCCCTCGAGGAGCCGCGACTCGTTTTAATTAGCAGGAAAAATGACTCGGCGCGGCCCGTGGATAAGCCGGGGTCAATTTTGTCGGACATATTTCGACTAAGCAAACGAATAATCTCCGTCCGCACGGCGGACGGGTCGTCGGCGGCTGCGAGCCCCCTTCATTTCGGTAATTACACCGAGTCCGACTCGGGGCCACGTTACATCGAGATACAAACGTTCCCACGCTCCGGTAGCTCCGGGTTTTCACTCGTATATTTCGAGTGGACTCGAGCTCCTCTCGTCGAAAAAAAACCCCACCCCCGGCCATGAATCCATAAGGTCTCTCGGCATATTGCCATAAATGGCGGAAGAAGGGGCGCCCTGTGAGACCCCGGCAAAGGGAGGGACGGAAGGAGGAAGGTCGGCCACGAGGAGGAGGAGGAGGAGGAGGAGGAGGAGGAGGAGGAGGAGGATTTTCCATGCCTCGTCGTGTGCTTTCAATCGCCGAGCCAGAGGTAGGGAAGCCCATTGGCGCAGGGTGGGCACAGTGCTGGAGACGAACGAGGAAATACGTACGTACAATTTCTCTTCGTGCTGCGCGGAAAAAAATAACCCGGAAGGCTGTAGTAAAAACGTACCTCTATCTAGGCGGCGCGATCGAACGCGACGTGCTCTCGATGTCGACCAAATCGTCGCTCTCGCGATGCAAACGCCTTATTGGCGAGCCTTGTTTCAAATTTGTCGGAAGGACGTTCGGCGTTGCCGAAGCAACTTTTGTCCTGGGAAATTGGCGAATCGATACGAAAGCGTCGGCGGTGGCGACGCGTGCAGTAGGTGGACGTCGAGCGGCAGAGAAGAACCGACGCACGTCCGTCGGTGTCCGCGCGCTCAGAATCGAGGGGGAGGTTGAGAGGGAGGAGCGAGAGGGGAGGAGGGAGAAGGGAGGAGGACAGTCGGCAGCCGCGTTCGGGATAAACCCAAATCTAGAGGAAAATTTTATCGTATATTCAAGACGTGTTTCGACTTACAAACGCCCGGTCGAACCTCCGGTGCTGCGCCGCTGGCATAAAGAGCCTCGATCGGGCAGTCTGGCGAAGGAACGCAGGGGCGGGCCATGCGGAGAAAGAGGATGCGAGCGGATGCACACGACGAAAATCGTTGGATTTTATTGCCGGCTTAAGCGGTTCGCAGTCGAACGAACAGCGCGACTCGGCATTGCGCGGGCTACGTGACTCGAGATCTCCCTTTTTGGATAATTCCTCCATCCAGGGCCGCGCTCGGGATCGCGCGGAAAAGATCTTGACCTCGACGAGGATCGCGAGTCGGGCCACAGAGGAACGCCCCGCTTTGCGCGCATTATGCCTTCAAATTGCCACGTAATTAGAAAATCTGCTCTTCGACGCGAACGGGGTTGCCTCGGAATTGCGAAGAACCGAGAGAGGCGGCGTCCCGCGAACCAGCTTTGATCTCTCGGAAAGCCTTGGGCGAGGAAGGGCCGAGGACGTTTCTCCCACGTTGTCGACGCGACGTCGACGCTTCGAAGATCGAGACGGCCGTTCTTGGAACGTATCGCGGCGGATAACGCTCGACGAGGCGGGAAAGTAACGTACGTAGGTTCGACGCTTTCGAGACTTTCGCGGTTTACGAGGTCGTCGCGAGCCGGAGCTTTAGGAGCTTGCACCGTCGATCGTACCTCCTCCAAGTTCCGCCCGTCGACGCTAAAATTTTTGTCGGCCTCTCGACACGAGCGTCGTCATCGCCCCTCTTTGCGCTCCTTCGATCGCAGCCGATGCTCGCGCCGCTGAGACGACGCGAGGTAAGGGGGGAGGCACAGAGCGGGGATTTTCCTCGGAGGATTTTTGCACCTGCGGCGAAATTCGCGCTCGAAAACCGTGCGTGAAATCGTGCAACTCTAGCGCCAAGTCGGCGCACGCCCTCCGAGCCTGTCTCGTATATTCTTGCCCGGACTGCCGAATGTCCCGGATGCTAATTCTGATTTCTACGATTCGCGAGGAAGGCGAACGCCGTACGTAACCGCGCTGGCTCGGCTCCCGCCAAATCGAAACGGAGCTTCGCCGTGGAATCGTCGCGCGCGAGCGATTATTAGATCCCCGTTTTTGCACCTTCTCAATGCTCCGCGAGATCCCTCTTTATGCACGACGACCGTGAGACGAAGCCGTGATTCGCGGAGATGCGTAAGATCGACCGATAGCGCGACACTTTTCGCGCTGGGAGGACGCGAAATTTTCTCGGCGAAACCTTCTTCGCGAGTTTTTCGAGACGGGTTTACACACACGGAAATGTCCTATGGATCGCGAGGTTCGGTAGACGATCGTGAAAAGGTGCACCGCTCCTCGAGGGGACGCCCCTCAACGGATTTGGTATCGGAAGAGCGAGAGGAAAGTCGTGCGCGAAACATATTTGGCAGCGTTACTTTTCAACTCGGAAGGATCTAAAGTCCGGACTGTAGCCCGCGATATTACGGAAGCCGCGCAGCATCGCGACGGAAGGCTCTTTACGATTTCGCGGAAAAGCGGGCACACATTTCACGAGTAATTAGCGTGTACCGTTGCGTTGATCACCGGGACGGGAGGAGGCGGAAGTAAGCGTTTCCAGTCCGTGGAAGTGCGAATCCCGCGTAACGACCGTGTTTTTTTGATCGTCCCTTTGATACGGCCGTTTTTTGTCGCGCGCCGACCCGGTGCTCCACTGGCGTCGCGGTAACGAGAACGCGCCTTTCCCTCTTCCCATTCTCCCAGCCCAGACACCGGTCTCGGCAACAACGGCGATACGAGTCGGTCTTCCGTAAACGCGGCCGCGTTTCTTATCCGCCAAAGACCTCGAGGCGGAGAAAAACTCTCGCACGAGCGTTCCGTCCAAACGAGAATCGGCAAAGTCCCGAGTCTTTTTCGCGGAAAAGCGAGCCGATCAGATATCTAGCGGACCTGTGCCTCGCTATTTTATTTCGGCCAAAATCGGGGACAGAGTTTCGGAAAGTTCGTCGAAATTGCTCCACCAATCCCGAGATTGTTTTTAGCTCGATCAATCGGTTTCCCTCTCCCGCGCTTTTTCCTCGTTCCCCACCAGACGTGTATTTATGCGCCCGCTTGTGTATTCTGCCGGCCTCGATGATGTTGATACCACCGGACCGCGATGGAGATTCGCCGGTGTGCAGGGTGCTTCATGCCAAGACAAACACGGGTACCCGGTTCCGATGGAAGGCATTATGCATATGGGCTGGCCACGACGCAACTGCCGACTTTATAGTCGCTCGAGGAGTGCGCTCGAATAATCCCCGACCCCTCGATCTCGGCTCGACGAGGTTTTCGCCGGAGCGTATCCTTCGAGCTTCGAGACGACCAATCGATATCTCGCCACTCGCACCTACGTATCGCGCTCCTTATTCGGATCGTTAACGACATTTCCCTCGAATCCGACGCGTTCTATCGCCGAGTAAGTATCGCTATAAACGTATTTACGGATGTTCGACGATGCATCGGAGCCGCTTATTTGGCAAATATCCCGATTATTTTTCACCGGTAGGCGCAGACCTGGTCGAAGCGAGCTCCACTCGATACGCGTATCGGAGTTGCGCGCCGGAGGTAATCCCAATGAGTTGCGGCATTAACGGGTGAGCCGGAGTAGAACCGGCTGGGTAGAGGGCGGAGGGGGAGGGGGGGGGGCAAAAAAGTAGTTGGAATAAAATATAGGCCGAAGGTAATAAAAAAAATACGCCAAGAGTCCCTCGGTGGGGAATCGCGATTTCGCCGGATCCTAGAGCGAGGAATGTAGGTCGGCGGTACGTCGAAAGATTTCGAGATTCTCGCTTTGCCGCTACGCATCGTCCAATTTTCAGAGAGCTTCGCGACCGACGAAATCTCACGGCTCGCACACGTCGAGGGTAAACGTCGAGCGCGCAAAAGCAGCGCGCGGTGGGATTTTTCCGAATGGAATTTCAAGCACACACTTTGGGATCGGAGGCGCGACGCTCCTCGAGTCGTATCGGAAAAACAATGGTACGTTTTCGGCTTGGGCCAGGACGCTGGGCGCAGGTATCGTGGCGCATTCGAACGTACGATTCCAGTGGCCCTCCGTCTGAAAATTCGGTAGGCGCGTCGCTGGCCCCTCTGGAGATCCGCGTACGGCGCCGGGAAGAGAAAGACCGGCCGAGAATCTGCCAGGACCTCGGAACTATCCCACTTCGGAAAGCGAGACACGCTTTCTCGGGGAAAATCGAAATATTAAGGTCCACGACGGATTCTACGTGTCGCTCGAAACGACGGGTTTTTCTCCCCTACCTACCGCGGCACGGACGACGTACGTATTTGTATCGGCTCGTCGTTCCGCGGGGAAAGCCGGCCGGAATGATTGGGAGAGCCGAAAAACGACGACGACGTTCGTGCGTCGACTAAATTCGAGCCGCGATAAAAGTCGATGCACGGGAGGCGGCATTTGGGAAGCGTACGAGGAACGCGAGAGCCTCGAAAGGAGATTCATCGTCCTCGTTATAGGCGCGTGACGCTCTTCGCGTCGATTCACCCTCGCGCGATGTTTACCGGACGATCGATCGCCGAGTCACACTCGGCGTGCCTCGAACCCCACTGCCGGTTTATTTGTAGGCACGGTGCGTCCAAATCCGCGCGGGGAAACGTCTCCACGTGGCATCGCCGCGATGCCGATCGACCAAATAACATCCGCCGTTCGATGCTTCCCACGCGTTACGCGAGGTGGCCCTGCCCGGCGGACGTTCGTGCAAGCTCGAAAACTCGCATAGGCGATGACCCGCGAGATACGCGAAAGCCTCGCGAAAGGTCTAGGACCGATCGCGCCTCTAACGCCACCGCATGCGCCACGCGAATAAGCCCGATATGCGCGTTGCGCCTATGGAAATTATCGTGTACCGCTATTAGATTCATTAAACATAATTAACTTCGCGCGGAGTGCGTGCGTGATATTCTAATTGCACAACCGTAGAGGCTCGAGCCTCGGGCGGTTTGACCGGCTTGCGCAAAAAAAGAAGGTGAGAAAAAAAAAGAAGAAACGAAAGGACGGGCAGAAAATGCAGCCCGATAGCTCGAGCACGGCTATAGCACCTCGTAGTCGTAGTGCTTTCTTCAGTTGCGGCCCGTCGACCAGGCGTCCTGCCGTACACGCTCGGTTCGATAAGCGAACGCCAAGATGTCCCGCCGAGGGAGCGACCTAAAACTATCCGGTCCTACCTTGAGAATTCCAATCGCGAGGAGGGGAATTTCGAAGCTTACCTTGGCATCGAGGAAAACGCTGAATATATCGCGGCAAAGCAGGAAGCGGGGCAACTCGGAGGGTCGATCGAGAGAAGGAATGGCGTCGGGGCGGGGGGACAATCGCGCGCTCAAAAACCGCTTTCGCACGAGGTACGGCGTCTTTCCTCGTTTTCCAGGCGATCGACGCCGAGCGTCGTCGACTTCCCCTCTGGCACGTTCGAGGAACATCCTGGAGGGTCCTCGGCGGGTTAACGAGGCGAATTATTGGCGGGCCGAACCGCGCCGGCCGATCGAGCCAATTCCAATTTTCTGCCTGCCCGATCCGGCCTGTATATAATCAGGCTGTCTCCGATATATCATCGGGCTGGCGATAATTATTCAAAAGTTTACCCATCGGGGCCCGGAAGTGGGAGGGAGTGGGAAGGAGGGTGGGAGCCGGGCCAAGAGGGACTCGGAGCGGGAGCCGAGAGGAGGACGATCCGGGCCGGAGGATCGGCGTATCCCGCGGACTTCTCGGTCATTTTTCACGCCAGCCAAACGCCGGCGTCGATTTTTCAACCGACCATAAAACTGAAATTTCTCACGGCTTCGTTGTCCAATCCCTCTTCCGCTTTCCTCGTGTTCCCCGATCGACGCCGGGATATCGCCATTCCTCCTCGCGTCGAGCCTTCCCACCTCCAAAGAGGATCGTATTCCGTGCCGCTGTGCCAGGCTCCTTAAACTTTTCGACATATTTCCGGATATTTTCCGGGCAAAGCCTCCTGTCCCGCAGCGCGCACGGATCGGTGCCACGCCGGAAAGAAATTTGGCCGGAACGTAAGAGCGATCGTGAGCGGCAAGTCGAGCGCTTCGTCCTTTCACCTCTCCTCGCCTCCTCGCCTCTTCGACCATCGTTGGGAAACCTCGACGGAATCGCAACGTACGGGGCGCGATCGATGGTAAAGAAGCGCGAGCTTTTCCAGGAAGGGTTCCGGGAGGACGCTAAAGTTTCTCGTCGCTCGCGACTCTCTCGATCGCAGAGAGGATCGAACCGACGTAGATTAGCTCTTCCACGGAAGCTTCTCGCTTGGCATTAGCTTTTCCGCGGGAAAGCCCCCCCCCCCCTTACCCCTTCATCCCTCGAATCCCGCGGAAGATCTCGACTAAATCCGTCGATGGGTCGGTCCTTCAGGCGGCGACGAGGATGCGCGAGTAAATCATCCATCTCGCCGTCATCGTTGGGCCGCGGTGGCAATATTTTGGAAAAGTGGGCAGCACGAGTGGGGAGCGGTGTAACGGGGAAAAACTGTCGGCGCAGCCTCGTTACGGATAACTAGTTCCAATAACGGACTCGTTAATCAAGCCGCACTTTCCGGCGAACCGACGGATATGTGACTTCCGTTCGGCCACCTCCCTCTCCCACCCCCCACCCCACCCAGCTCTTTATCCCCCTTTTGTAGCCGGACGTGGGAGGACCCAAAAAAAGGACGACCGATTTATATGTCTGCGCTGGATGGTTCCGGTATTTTTCCGAGACGTATGACTCGTCGGCTAGCTTCTCCTCCCTTTTTCATCGGCCGATCCGATAATACGATAGGACTCGCCGTAAATGGAAACCCGCGGCCGCTCGCCCCGGTATCGCCCCGAACCGCCCCGTTCGAGGACTTTCCAAGTTAATTAACGAGAACGCTCCAAGAAATTGTCATCGAGCATTAGGTATGTCCTCGCGCGATTTGTCGCCGAGGGCAACGAGCCGACTCGGTAACGCGTAGCGTTTGGGAGGGAAAAAAACCTACGTCCGATTCGATACTTCCGAACGCTGTAAATCGGCCGCCGCGTTGTTTTCCGACGAAAATTATCCCAGGATCGGGTCAAGATAATGGTCGAGCTGTTTTCGATGCGAATGCTTTATCCATCGATTCTTCTCCGTTCCGTGGTTTCACCTTTGCAGCGACGATCAAATTAAAGCGAGAAGTCTTTCGAGGCGGAGCGGCAAAACTGTGCGTGGAAGGAAAGAGTTGCGCGCATCGAGTATTGCGGCGATAGTGAGAGGGGGTTAATAAGGTGTCCGGGAGGAAGGCGAGCGATCGTGGAGCGTCGCCGCGCAAAGCTCTGACCGACGAACCCTGACGCGAACAAATAGGAGATCGTTTGCCGCTTACTCGAGCACCGAGGGGAAAAATGAAAAGGATCGAGGGTCAGAGGAGCTTCGCGGTCTGCGGCAGAGAGAGAGAGAGAGGTGGTGGGGGGAGGGAGCAATTAAATGAAATTCCTTCGATGGTTTGTCTCGCGTCGGTAACCGGCGAGAAAGGGTTCTTCGAGAAAACGAAGGAAGATACGGTGCTCGTAAAAATATGATGGAAGGTACGGTATACGCAAGAGAAAAGACCGATCACACCCTCGTACGTTCGACCCGACGAATTGCCTGGATCTCGTGCATTTCCCCGTTCTCCCGCCGACCGACGATATTTATCCCGCGAAGCACCTTTGCCTCTTCAAGAGCTCGCGAATGCTTTTCACGATAGCATCGAGTAGGCTATCTCGAGTCGAAACTCGCGACTACGCGATCTACGAATCTGGACGATTTCACGCGTCTCCGGATATTACACTCGACGGACCAACGTCGTTGCTTTGAACGCGAATCTAATCTTTTCATCCTCGCTCTTCGTACCGCGTTGTCCTCGAGGCGACTCACGAGCAACGAGTTTGTCGAAAGCGGACGGGAAAACGGACGAAGCCACCAGCCTGGTCGATGGGGCATCGAGGAGAGAATTTTAGGGAAAACCGACGAGGCACTTGGGCCGATGGGGCATTGCTCGACCAATCGGGGGGCAAGAGGTGGAAATTAGAAAATTAGCTCGGCAAAATTCGTCGATCGGTGGGACGTCTGGCCGACATCGATTCGCGCCCACCCTTTCGCCGCTATCTTTGCGAGCCTCCCTCTCACATCTCCTCCTCGTTCCTTTCCGGTTAAATTCGTCTCCGAACGGCGCGCAACTCGCTGTCCGTCGATCGGAAATATCCGATAACGAGATGGCCGCTACGGCCAATTCCCTCTCGTAGCTCCTTAACTCGAGAAGACGCGCGACCATTTTGCGAGAGAAGCGATTGACAATAGGGAGTAACGGTGGGGAGGCTCGCGGAACCCAGCGTGGCCGGTGGTTCCCATTTCTCGCAGGAATCCAAAATCGTCGATCCGCCCTTTGTGCGGGAACGATTTTTCAAGCCGCACCGTCCAACTCACGCTTCGCCTTCCTCGCTGTCATCGTCGTTATTATCGAAGCTCCGAGCCCGGGGTCCCTCGCGCCGGACTTTTCCGCAAGAATCACGCAAACCGGGTATCAATCAAGTCGGCCCCCGGCCGTCCCGGCATCGCGATAACCGGGAGTTTCGACGGATATGAATACATTTACGCGCTCGAGGAGGGCCAGCGACGGCCCTTTCAAAGGCCCCGAGCCTCGCCGGCCACCCCCTCGGAGCCCCTCGGCCATCGATCGTGGCATTACGAAGGGCGCTAAACGTTTCTGAGCTCCGCCGCGCGCCGCGGGAGTGGGCCGGTTTTAATCTTCGAGATATGGATCGGTAATACCGCGATTACCTCTGCGCCGACTTATAAACGGCACCGCTCGAATTCACGCGAGTGCCGTGATTCGAATCGTCGGCTCTGACCCGGAACCGAATTTAGGTGCCCCTAATGACCCGCCGGACTAGAATTTCTATGCGGCCGTGTACCGGGATGATATCGATCGGCGTACCAGGTGAGTATGCACGTCGTAGCCGGAGGAGATACGTCGATGCGCGATCTCGCCTGGCCCTGGCTTAACGTCATTTTAATACACCTACGCCAAGAATATCCTATAGGCCGATACACGCGCGCGCATCGCGGCTTCTCGCACACGCGCGCCGCTGGAATTTCACGCGGTGAGGTCGAGTCGAATAGGAGAAGCGGCTTCAAAACGAAAAAACGTATCTTTCAGCGGCGCGAGGAATCTGTGCGCGCGCCATCGGTCCTCCGTAATGCCGATATTATTCGAAGTAAGGGAGCCTACCACGGCCTCGCCGGTCGAGCGCACCGCGTAGCCGGGCTGATAAACGAGACGAGCCAACGCCGCCTTCTCTCCATCCTCCTCGGCTCTCCTCCCCCTTTTTAGATTGGCTTGCCTCGGATGGCTCTCCTTCGATCGTGGACTGGACCGCGGGTAAATAGGTGGATATCCGACGGAGGATCGCGCCTTGGCTTAAGTTAACGAGATTTCGCGTCGATCTTACGAGCGTGCTCCTAGACGTACCGGCTCGAGGCTCTTCCTGACCGTCCAATCCAACGAGTGGACTACCCTTCGCCAAACGACTCTCCTTCCTTCTCCTTCGCTCTGCCCTCCAAACTCGCCTACCGCGAACACTCTCGGCCAAACATTCGGGACGTCCCCCTATTCTTGGTCAATGGGTTGGACCGGAATACCGAAATCAACAAGTGAGCTATTCGAATATCGATACGGATCCGCCGAATTTCAATATCGAGCCGCGGGTAATTTGGGCGTAAACGTTCGAAACGTAAACGGCTTGCGTGAACTTACCGCGCCTAGTCCAGCTCGATATATCTTGCGGCATAGGAAGAGGCGTGTAGGGCTGTGGAGGGAGGGAAGGTTGGGAGGGGGGAGGGGGGGGGGGGAGGTCGACTTACGTCCGTGAGCGAAGCGTGCCGGTATCCTAGCCGAACGTTTAACCCA
>JBCFXI010001538.1:0-10568 GCA_038496175.1 Ampulex compressa | reverse complement strand
CCCCCCCCCCCCCCCCCCCCCCCCCCCCCCCCCCCCCCCCCCCCCCCCCCCCCCCCCCCCCCCCCCCCCCCCCCCCCCCCCCCCCCCCCCCCCCCCCCCCCCCCCCGACTTACGTCCGTGAGCGAAGCGTGCCGGTATCCTAGCCGAACGTTTAACCCAAAGACGAAGTTCGTAGGTCAGCGATTTCGCTCGAGTCCCCAGTTGTGGCTAGTTAGCGCATCCGGTTCACGGTACGCGAAACACTCCCCGTGGGACGTGGATGACCAACGCTTTAACCAGACATCCGATCCGTTTACCTTGCCAGTTTAAGCACTCCGCGCGATTCCGGCAAATATTGGATCATCGAATCCGCCAAGTTTCGGTAGCAGCCTTGTTTTCCCGGATACCGTGCCTCGCGCGGCGCGAGGTTTGCGACGACATTCGATCCGAAGCCCGGACGAGAGACTCGGGATGCGCTCGAGGAGCCTCTGCTCTCTGGCACGCTGGATTTTACCCGGACGCTCTCACCTGGGTGCGCGTGAATAAGCGAACGATCCGCGTGCCTCGTGCCGAAGAGTGCTTGCGCCGACAGTGCCGCGCCCCAACCTGCGGTCAGGCCTTTCGTCTGACCCAGCGGTAGCGGCGCGTCGAGGCTCGAGCTCGAAGGACGAGCGGAACGCTTCAAAGGGGTCGCGAGGAGCTCGACGCGCTGAGCGACGGAAAAGGGACCGAAGGAGGATGGAAATTTGATGGGTAAGTTCCCTCAATCCTCGGTATTTTTCGAACGGTTTGATAAAGAGAAGATCGTTGCCCGGTCCGTGGTAATTCTCCGGTATTTACAAGGTTACGTTGCGGGCGGAAGGGCGGGAGAGCGGTCAGGAGCGATTAATGGAGTGAACGGGCGCGTATCTCGGAAGGACAGCCACCATAGCGATACTCGAAGGTGGACGCTAATTGGGAAGTTTCTCGCCACGTACATCGGGTCAGCATAGCCTGACTCGAAG
The DNA here is from genome assembly GCA_038496175.1 of Ampulex compressa. Lineage (NCBI taxonomy): Eukaryota > Metazoa > Arthropoda > Insecta > Hymenoptera > Ampulicidae > Ampulex > Ampulex compressa. The sequence goes on along the minus strand of JBCFXI010001538.1, from coordinate 9,585 downwards.
TTAACGAGATTTGGGTCTGGTTTTGGTTACAGTTAGGGCGTCGTGGTTTCCCTCCTCCGCAGCTCTCCAACGTAACCGAGCGTGCTACTCTTAGTGACGACGTTTTAACTGGAAAGATCATTCGAACGCGGCTTTTGGTCGCGTAGCTTAGCTCGCAACTTTGGAACTTCGCTCCAGTACGATTCCACTTCTGAATTCGTGTTTATTTTTCGCAGAGCACCGTTTCTCGAGTGCACGATTTGCACGACGAGTTCGCTGGCGATGCCCGGATAAACGTTCTATCGCGATAATAGATATTAGCAACGCGCGCGATGACCAAAGGCGACGTCTAAACGACATCGGCTCTCCTCGTTCCCCTTCGTTTGCGTAGCTCGTCGAAGATACCATTCCGCGAAAATGTCCCCGATTCCCGCGGGTCACACGGAGGATCGTCCATTTTACGATTCAACGAGATACCCCATATATCGCATTTCCAATGGGTTTCCTTAGAAATCGTATAATCAACGGTGTCCCAAAGCGATCGCGGATACAAGTCGAGTAGTCGACGATTCTGGTTAGGCGAGTAATTCACTCGGCGCACACCTACTCCATTGCGGTGAGCTTAATTAAGGCCATTCGTTGGCGTATACAAAGCCGTTTGACGGAAACGCACGACAGCAGTCGGGGTAGGATGATTTACGGTCGAAGGAGATAAGATGCGATACGAGATTAGCCACTCGACCTGCCGGTCGTTCGTTTTGATCCCCGTCACGACCCCGAGCCTCTTCCCCCTACGCCTTTGCCCGCGCGTTACTCGTGCAAGGACGTTTCGCTTTCTCGGAACGCTCGCGGAGGCCGGCCGAGAGTCGCCGGAAGCGCAGCGCGACGAGGACGCGGAGATTCCATTTGGATCGGGAGCTGCGCCGGACGTGGAAAAGACCTCGGTCCTCGATCGAGCATAGACGCAAAGACAAAGCGGTTTTGGTAATCTCTTTCCGTCCGTTGGTAAGGAGCGAGAGAGGGTCCTCGCTCGGATCCGAAGGGGGCTCAAAGCTGCACGAGCGGAAGATTCGACTGGAAGGAAGGGCCGAGGAAGGGCCGAAGAAGGGGGACAGGGTCCGTAAAGGAGGACGGCCTATAAAGGAGTACCAGAAGTATTTCCTGGGAGGTTGAAGCTCCTTCTACAAAGACAAAGTCGGGAGGGGCGTGCGCTCGATCGGACGGGGCATCGTCGACCCTTTTGTTCGAGACGTTGAATCCGTTTACGGCGATTTAATTGAGCCGAGATAATCGGCTATTCAAAGGGCGGACGGGGAAGGAAGGCCGACGTATTATCGATCGTGAAAAATATACGGCTCCGTCGGGCGACTCGCGCCAAGATTAAAATCTCCTTTGCGGCCGTCCCCCGAAAATAATTAGGGGAAACGGTGGTTCGTCGATTTAACGCGACGCTCGCCCTCCGCGGCCCGACTCCGCTTCCGCGACTCTCGCCCTCTCCTCGCTCTCCGAGGGCGAGCACTTTTTTTCTTTTTTTTTTCACAAGTTCCACCTATGCGAATCGGCAATAACGCCGAGTGGCGCACGGCTGCGGCACTTGCAGCCTGCATAATAAGGCATGCAAACTATGCGGAAAGTGCCAGGCTGGCATGCCGAGTCACCGTCTCGTACCTACGCACGACGATTAGGCGGCGGCAGCCTCTAATTAAAATCGCATCGAGCGAACTCGCTACGCGAGCTTGGAGCTCGACGGAGGGACCAACTTCTTTACCACCCTCCTTTTTTCCTTTCCTCTCGAGCCGGGCGATTGCCCGATGGAAAATTAATACGACCCCCGGTCCCCCCCCCCCCTCTCTCTCAAGCCCCGACTAATCAGCTCCCTCCGCGCCTGCTCTAGCGCCGACAAATTATGCACCCACGCCTTCGGGATGATTATCCGAGACCATTTTTTACAACGACGCTCTACGAGGGCGTTTCGAAGGAATAGCGTGCGTCTCTAGGCAAGTTTCTTTCTCCTACGAAAAAAAGAAGGCAGATCTGGCTATTCTCGATCGGAGAGAGGCAGGGCGGTTGCCCCACTCGTTTCCTTAACGACTTTCTCAAACTTTGCCGCAACTGTACCGCCATAAAGAGCGTGGCCGTATCTCGCGGCGAATCGCGAGACATGTCTCCCTCTCTCTCTCTCGGGAAGATCTCCGAACTTTCGTGAGCTTACGGCCCTTCCACATTCGGATCTCGCCTATCGGTCGCAACGTCTGTAGGGTAGGAAGAGAATCGTCGACGAGCGCTTTGGATTAGTAGCGGGAAAGCGAGGAGAGCAATAAGGACGCGGAGATATTCGGACAAATTGTAGCGCAAAATGCCGGTCCGAGCAAGGAGAACTCTCGTAACTCTTCGCATCCGTGAACGACAGGATTCTGCGAGTAGAGAAGAGACCAGCGAGGTTTCTTACTTTTTCAGTCGCGCGAGGCAAACGGTTGAATTTTCCGTATCCGCGAGTAACGTTTTTTGCTTCCGACTGGCCGGGGTGCTCCTCTTCGACGCTTCCGAGCTTTTTTACGCCATAGTCGGATTTTCAGGCAGCTGAGGGGGCAGCAGAAGGGGCAGATGGGTGGAACGGGGAGGGTGCGAGGATGGGAAAGGGGACAAGAGTACGGGGCCATGGGAGGATGTAGTTTCGGCGCGTTTCACGCGCGATCTTCACGGCCGCTGCGTCGAACGACATTGACGGATCATCGATGCCGTCGATAATGAAATAAAAACGAATGGCAAAAATAGCGGGCCGGGAAAATTGATGCATCGCGCCGCGACGAGGTAGTAAAAGCCCAAAAGAGTCGACGTTACGAGCCGATTCGCGCCGAAACGCGTTGCCCTAAACCGTGAAAATCATCCGCTCGACGATTACACCACCGACGTTTGAAATACAGAAATACGGTATCGTCGAGGATGATTTCAAATTCGGCCGGCATATATTCTTTTACACCGTATACCCCCCCCCCCCCCCACCTCCTAGCGACCATCCCTTTTTGCACGCACCTTCGTTGTTGCTGACTTTTTTAAATCTTTCTTTTCTTTTTTTTATTATTATTTTTTTTTTTTATATTTATGCGACAAGCCGGTCAAACGATAGCCGAAGGGCCGCGGTGCAATCTCCGTTCCTTTATGCAACGGTCTAATCGTTATGTAAATTCAGGCGCTATCGTACCCGGCGCTCCCCAGGTTTTCCCTTTAAATAATCTCCCTCTTAACCACTGGCAGCCTCCTGGCCCGCAATATGGCTACACCCATAATTAGGAACCGCGCGATGTTATCCGATGGACATTAGAAAAGTTCATTTTCTTCGATTACAGGGAGGAAAGTTAAAGCGGGGCCAATTAAAGCGCGATCGCGCCAGTTAAAAAGTTATTCGGGTCGGGCTGGAGCGAAGGGTAGCGGAAATGGGGTGGGCCGGGGGTAGGGCGGAGTCGAAATCGTTAGGCAGCGGGATCGCAGACGCTCACTGTCCCGGTGCCGGAGCATGAATTAATTCATAATGCTCCTTGCAATTAAGGCTGCCGGCGAATTCAGGGCCGCCGTTGTTACGGCCCGAATTTGGCGAGCGAGTTTTCGGCGGAGTACTCGCCCGGAACTTCTTGACACAACAGAAACTTTAAAGTCAGCTTAGTGCTTAAGTCGGCCGGAAATTCCCCCCAGCCTTCGCCTTGCCTCACCCTCTAACCCCCCGCCACCGACTCGCCCCTTCCGCCGCCCTCCGCGCCCCTCACCCCATCCGCCCATCCGCCCGTCCGCCCATCCTCCATCCATCTCTCCTGCCTCGTCCCGGCCGAACGTCTTCACTTAGTAGTTCCCCTAGGTACGGAAGAAAAAGGTCTGCCAAAGGCTCGTGGCTTTATAGGCGGCTTAACGACGAAACTTCGGGAGCGGCGACGGCGAAAAATTTGCCACGGCCAAAAGGTGCCTATCCACGCGCTTTCCTCCTCACCTTTTCGTCCCTCCCTCGACCTGTGTCTGTTTACTAACTGAGAGATGGCCCGGCGCTTGGGCAAGTCCACCGCTCGACGGCCGACTTGGCGAATCGATCTCGAATCGATGAACGCTCTTCCTGCCGTCCGATTATCCCGGAATAAGTCGATCCGAGCGGAGACGGTGGCTACGCGAAGGTCCCCGACCAAAATCGAGGGTGCAAATGCTGCATTGAAAACGGCCGGATTCCAGGGGCCATTCGTAGCCGAGCATTCTCCGACAGTTCCATCGATCGTCATTTGTCGAACCGTCCGAAGCTCTCCGAAGATCGGATCGCGCGCTCGATTAATCACGACATCCGGCTTCGCAAGAAGGATCGAGTAACCTTACGTACGTACGTGTATGTCTAGAAAGGGGGAAGGGTTTTCCTTCGGGAAGGACGGATTTTGTCCGTCAAACCGCCAACTTCTCCACGTCGGACGAGTACGCGATTGCTTTTTAAATTCTAATTTCGGCGTAGATCCTGTCGGCTCGAAATCGACTGGAAAAATTCCGTTGCTCGACCTTAATTTCCAGAAGCGTAGCTGGATACGAAAGGTTTGCGGCAAGGAAGGAAGATCGCTATCCGTTTGGCCTTTAAAGGTGCTCGCGGACCAACGAAAATCCGTCGGACTCCACGCGAGTTTTTCCCCGCCGAGGCGATCTCGTCCTTCCCTTCCTAAGGGCCGACGATGGTTCGAAGGCGCGATTTATCTCACCGGTGAAAAGTTCGTCCCATTAGATCAGCGACGAGCATGGAAGGCTTCTTACCTTACTCCCCACTAATGCATTACGTAAGGAGAGGTAGGAAAAGTTTTCGTATCGAGGGAGACGGAACGAATGGTTTTTGCATCTATAACGCCATACAGAATTACGCTTGACGCGTTCTGCTCGTCGGTAGTCTGCCTCCCTCGACCTATCTTCCATCTTCCTCCTCGCGAAACTTTCCGTATTCCTAGACTTTCCCCGAAAGAATAACTTTCGGAGATGATATTCGGCGGATTCGCGAGAGTACGTATTCTCGTTGATGGCGTTCTTTCTTCCAAAGCTCTCCCCCCCCCCTCTCTCTCTCTCTCTCCCCGATCCCCTTCCTTCGAAAGAGCAAGCCGTGCTCTGTCCTTCGATTCGACGAGTCTCGCGAGACAAGGAGGAGACGTTAAGAAAGCCAGACTAATCGCGTCCATCCACCGAACGAGGGGATAATTATCGCTAATGGAACGTCATTTCTAAACCGTGATCAACATTGGCGGGTCGGCAAGCGGTCCTACCGGTACCTCCAAATTGGAGCACTCCGGTAAATGCGGGGATCGATGAAACGCTCCGCTCTGTCTCGTAGCCACAGATTTCGACTGTCAGGTTATGGGCCATTCAGTCGCGATGCTATTCAATCGCGATGCTATTTTCCCCCGATGTGGAATCGACCGTGGCTTTCCTACGTGTATTCACGGGAAAAGTCGAGCTTCCGGTGCCTGGATGGGGCATCGTTCGACGAAAACCGGAGGATGAGTTACCGTCGTAGAGGAAGAAGCTCCAGCATCCCTCGCTCGCCCTCGCGCGAAGCCGATCCAATCGAAAAGGATGCGCCAAATTGGTTTAATCGCTCCAAAGGACGCCCCCGGGCATCGATGAGAAATTCTTCTTCGACGTAACGCCCCACCTGTTCGTCCGCTCTGATCGTACGCCAGAAAGATAAAAATCGCCGAATCCGTTGCGGAGTTGGCATTTGGAATAACAGAGATTTACGCGTGTGCGCCATCGGAGAGAATTTCCCGTTGGCGCGCTCGAGCGTCGAACTCTCGACGGTGACTTTGCGCTCTAGAAAAGTTTCGTGGCGAGGAGCAAGAGGAAGAGAAGGAAGAGAGAGGGGGGGGGGGGAGGAAGAAGGGTGGCTGCATCGCCAGGGGGCGAGCGCGTCTAGGTGTATACAGAAACGAGAAAAGAGCCTCGAAAGGGTCGCGACGGGGGTTGAAAATCACTTGGGCGATGCTCGAGCGTGCCGTGGAACAACCCTCTCGATGACGATGAATCAAAGCACCCCGCGAGACAATGGGCCGCGCGCGTCCGAGGCCAGACGTCGATGGAGGAGTGGGTTGGGGAGGGCGGAGAGGGCGGAGAGGGGGACTGGAGAGAGTGGCAGAAGTGCCGAGACGGTGCGAGGATCTCCCGGAAGACCCCTGGAGTGGCGGGCATAGCGCCATAGGCTCACACGCATTGTTCGACGCAGCGTCAAACGGCCCCTCCTCTTCCCTTCGAGGAGCCCCCGTGTAAAATTCGAGTGGCCGAAGGAGAGCGAGGGAGCCGCGAGATCGATTGGGCACGGCCGGCTACGAGACTTTGGGTCAGAGACGTTGGTCCTCCGGGAGGAGGAACGAAGCTCTCGAGAGGGGCGAGCCGCGTCTCTCGCGAGCACTCGAGCGAGGAACGAGCACGCTCCCACCGGCGAGAGTGAGCGAGAGAAGTTAATAGAGGGGTAGCGCCCGTTCGCTCGGATCGCCGAACCGTGCGGCCGCATGCGCGAACGGAGGGACGCGGCGGTGGAGCCAGTTCCCGAAGAGAGCGGCAGCCGTGCGAGTAATCGGGAAGGCCCCGCCGCCTCGAAGCGCCGGCACGCGGAAGAAAGAGCGCGCGAGGAGGGCAAGGGCGCGGTAAAAGAGCGGGCGCAGGAGGAGCGTAAATGCGCCGGGAGAAAGAGCGGGAGGAAAAGGCTGGAGGAATAAAAGCTCGGAAACGCGTTGGTGGACGGCAAAGCGGGCACGGCGCACGGAACAAAGTACTATAAGCCATTCCTCCGCTTTTTCGACGAACGCGTCCTGAAAAATATCTCGAGCGGCGCGGCTCCGTTATCTCTCCTGCGGCGTTCGTTTGTCGCGCGTGCAAAAGAGCCGTCCATAGCTCGGAAAGAAGAATGGACCCTCGTAACGAGTAAGCGCGCCGGGGAAACGACGTTATTCTCTCCCTCCCCGTCTCGCCATTTCCATCTTCCTTCCCGTTTGCCCGACCTTGGACAAGAAAACGTGCTCGCGATGCCTCTACCGGAAGGTACGGCGGGGGTTCAACGTCGTGCCCTCCGGACGAGATTCGACGAGACGGTGCGTGGCGTTCGTTACGAGGCCTGCCGAATCTCCGCGGTTGGGTCGAGTAAAATCGAGAGTAGGGGCACGCGTCGAAGCAGCGGCATGGAAAAGGAAGTGTCCGCGCGGGGTAGGGAGCTGGTCCGGGGCGGGAGGGTCGCTCGGCGGGGGGGGGGGGTGGAAGGAGGAGGGCCGTGACTCTCGGCCGAGACGCGGGCCGGCAAGTGGAGGAACGTGTGGAAGGGTGGCACGAGGACGGGTGCCGTATAGTTGGTATGCGAAGGGGCGCTTCCACCCCGAGCTCGCGTATCCATCACGCCAGTTCGAACGGCCCTGCCAGCCGCCTCCGCTTACACAGCCCATGATAGGGCTGGGAGAAGACAGATGCGACCCGTAGCACGTCGGTGAGCCACGAACTGACGCGAACCAATCTCCGAGCCATCCCCCACCGTGTCTTTCGTGACCCCCAGGAACCGAGCATACTCACCGCCCACCACCCACTCCTAACCCCCTGCCCCTGCCCTCCCTTCGCGCCGCTTTCCCCGCCGTTCCGCCCTGAAAAACCGATCCGGAGTCGTGCATGCACGCCCGGATACACAACGGTACCTTAACATTACCCCGGTACCTTCCATGTCCGCCTGGCAATTTCGTTTCAAAACCATCGATTCTCCCCGCATCGCACCTATTATACCGTCGAAGAAGATTCTTCCCCCGAACGGTTACCTTCGTCCCGGCAAGTAGCGAGGTCCTTGCGCTCGATCGGCGCGAAAGACCGGTGTGGATTGAATCGAAGAGATCCTCGCCGAGTTAAACTTTTAACGAGATTGCTTTGGGAGGTGTTTTTTTTTGTCGACCCGCCCACGCCCGGTCGTCGCTCTCCGCGTTGCGGGCAAGAAGGAGTACGTAGAGCGATGCGTTTCAGGGTGTACCTCCGTAATACCGCGCCGCCCAATTCTCTCCGCTTCCTTCGATCGGATCCTGAAAACGAGCTTTGCCGGCTCAAATTCTCGAACGCGAGGAAGAATCGAAAATGGCCCCTCGAGTATTTCTCCCTCTCGCGCTTTTTACGAGTCGAGGTAGTAATTTAAAGAATGGCCGGATCGACAGGTTGACGTTAAATAGATCCTCGAAGCCCGATAACTAAGCGAGCTCGGGCGAGCGTTGCTCCTCCTTCCCCCTGCCCTCTTCCTCGCTCCTTCCCCCCCCCCTCCATTCTCACTCTCTCTCTCTCTCTCTCTCTCTCTCTCGCTCTCTTCTCGAGCTCCCTCTCCGGCCCCGCCAACCCTCCGCCCAGCGCGAAACCTGCTCCGCTTCCGCTTCCCGATCCCGACTTCTCCACCCTCGGCCCCTACCCTTTCTTACCCGAGCCCGCGCCCCACGCCCCTGCAAAACTCGCGCGCCGCCTCCCTCTTTCCACGTATTTCCACGTATCTCCGCGTATCTCCACGTATCTCCGCGCGTCCCCGTGTATGCGTACGCTGTACACGCTACTCCCAAACTATATCCAACTCTGTCCGAAGGAAATCGATCCGAACCTCTCGCGTTTCTCATTGTCGGTCGAGGAGCCTCCTCTGGATCTCGTGGAACGTTTATATCGCAAAATACAATACGATACGCCCGGCCAAGGAAAGATCGGAAATCCCTGGGTAAACAGCCCGTATGCGAACGTTCATCGATATTTATCGATTCCATCGAGCATCGCTCGGCATCTCCGTAGCTCCCTCGGCACTCGCGCCCTCGAGCCCTCGAGAGCGCGTACCTTTGGCTCGCCTTCCAAAATGATAACTCGACCGAAATAGCTCGTTAAGTCGATTCCAGCGATTCTGGGCCGAAAGGGGCGGTGGAGGATACTCGAGGGGTCGGATAAACGTCCGTGCGTAATCGGAGCATCGAAAGGAGGAAGGAACCTCGTCGTCGAGATTGGGTATACGTCCGCGGGATGCGCGCATCGCGGCCGCGAGCCTCTGCGCGTCTGCCGACTAATTTTCCACTCGGTGCCCCAATGACGTTAACCCGAAGGGATGCCGCGTGCGAGAGCGGCTCTTTCGTACGTAGCCACGGTATCCGAGATCGAATCCGAATGACCCTTCCCGTTCCATGCGCCGAGGAAGATTGTAACGCCAAGCCGGGCTCTCATCCCGTCGAGTTAAATCATCCTGGAAAGCCGGCTTTCTCGACGTTCCTTCCACGGCGGATCGAAAGCGCTCTACCGGGCTGACTAGAGAACCCTAGCCACTCGGAGCCGCTTCAATTCCACAAATTAATTCCGCGAGCGTTCGCACGGCCCTCAAACTTCTCGAAGCTCCTTTCTTGCCTCCGCTCTGCTCTAAGCAAATTTTAAGAGAACACCTCTCTCTCTCCCCCCCCCCTCTCTCTCTCTCTCTCTCTCTCTCTCTCTCTCTCTCTCTTTACGCGTCGGTTAACGGATAACGATCCTTTCACCACTACCGACTCCAATGCCCTTCCCGGAAATCCAAGCTCTTCGTCTCTTTACGAACCTTTTCTTTGCCTTGCGCCAACAGTAAATATATATATA
>JBCFXI010001537.1:0-49145 GCA_038496175.1 Ampulex compressa | reverse complement strand
GAGAGTCTCCCCGCCGACTTCGAGTCTGCCGGACGCGACTTTATCTTACGCGTACAATTTGTATTCAAATAAACATTCTTGTTTCCTTTTTATTAAGTGTTGAGTTAAGAAAGCGTCGTGCAGTCTTCAGCAAGCACTCCCCGGCGCAACAGTATTATATTCTTTTCCTTAAAGCATTGACCAAACAAAAACGATGCCGCTTAAAATAAACGTTCAATCTTACAAGTACGGAAGGACCGACACACGCGCGATGAAAACACGAAGTAAAAGTATGACGCCGTTCCGTGCGGACCGGCGTGGCCTAAACGGTAAGTTGTACGCCGGTCCCCAGGGACCGGCGTGGCGCTTAACGTGTTAATTGACAGGAAGTTTCTGCGTTGCCTCCTGCAGCGAAATTTGTCTGGAAATCTTGAGATTTCTTGGAGGTATGATAAGATGTCTTGTTCCGGAAATGGGAATCGGTTAACGGCAGGGACAGGACTTGGTTGCTCATGGTTCCAAAAAGCAAGGTGGAGAAGGCGTTGAGTAGATTCCATGACGCCCCTACCGGAGGACACTTTGGAATCCAGAAGACGTTGGTGAAGGTGCGCCAACGGTTTTTCTGGCTACACCACCGCAGAGACGTAGAATAATGGTGTCGCTGGTGTTATGCTTGTACGGCGAAGAAAGACTCCAAGGAGAAGGGAAGACGGATCCTGATAGTTTACAACGTCGGGGCACCTTTTGAGAGGTTGGCGCTTGTTGTTGTGGGTCCCTTGCCAAAGTCTTCGGCCGGGAGCAGATACGCGCTCATGGTAATGGACTATTTCCCAAAATGGACCTAGATTTTTCCATTACCGAAGCAGCAGGCGGCGACCATTGCGAGTATTCTGCTAAAGAAAGTGGTCACCAGACGTGGAGTACTGCTAGAGTTATATTCTAATCAAGCTCGGAGTTTCGAGTCCAACGTCTTGAAGAAGATGCTGAACATGTTGCGATGTTGGGTATCAAGAAAACGAGAACAATTCCGTTGCACCCTCAGTCAGATGGACTCGTCGAGCGGATGATCCGAACTCTACTGCAGTATTTATTCCTGTTTGTTTCAGAACACCAAAAAGACTGGGACAAGTGGATTCCAATGTCCTTACTGGCGTACCGATCATCATGTCATGAGCTGACGCAGAATAGTCCAGTGATGGTTCTCATGGCTCGGAAACTACGGCCTCCATTGGATTGACTACGAAGAGTTAAAGCTTTGAAACGAAGGGAAGAAAATGAACTGGTCGCTGAAGCCAGGGAATGGATACCGGAAATCCACGGTTTCATGCGTCAGCGGGTGCGGATCGATGCGATTCTTTCGCAAAGACTACATCATTTTCTCTAGAAGAACGGGTCTGGCTGTACAACCCACGAAGGAGGAAGGGAAGATGCTCATAGTTGCAGTCAGACTGGGAAGGACCGTATGTGGTACGAGACCGGCTGAACGAATTGATTTACCGTATAATTCGTTCGCCGTTGTCGAATTTGAGTGGTCAGGATATCCTCAGAAGAGCGGTCTTCTGCGTAGTCAGACGAGAAGAATACCGGCGTCTTACTCAGGGTTTTTTGGTAGTTTTCCTCTGAGACGAAGGACGAATGTCAAGATGACTATCTCTAAAGGACACTTGAGTAAAAAGATCAATTCCATATACTTTACCCCTTTTTGGGTAAAGTTGCGATGACAGCCCGATGAACCAGGGTTAGAACCGTATCCTGAAGCTGGCTACCTATGAGTCACCTGAGGTTGGTCGCAGATAAAGAAAGTCGATGCAGTTGGGACACTCGCCATCTTCGAGGAGGAGGATAATATAACGCCGGCTGAGGATGCCGTATTATAATCGCAGAATGACGGTTGTCAACGTGGTTGTTGACAACAGAAGACTGCAGAGAGAGGCAACGCGCCGAGCCTGATTGAGACACAGTCTTGATATATCGCGCAAGATATTCCCTCTGTACGAATAAATATTGCCTTGTTGTGTTGTGAAACGTTTATTGGGATTTATATTTTCTGTGTACTGCTAGGGAGTCGTCGGCTAGCACCCTCCGGCGCAATAATACAGACAACTTGCATCCGTATATTAACAGGACGGAAATCGTCGGGGAGAACACATAAATGAGCTACGGTGGTGTAGTGGATAGAGGCTCAGACTGCCACGCGGCAGACCCGGATTCGAATCCCGCCCATCACCTCCACCAGAGATACCTCTGGTTTTTCTATGTGATATGTATACCGTAGCTCTTTCGGAACCCACCTTAAACAGTAGGTCCTAGGCCAAATAACCTTAGCAGTTGGTGCAGAAAAAAATGAATTTTAAAAAAAAAGGAACACAAATGTGAACTTGGCTAATAGTAAGATATCGTTTTTGAGAATATGTAAGAGTTAGATTGGAGGTAAAAATTCTGGAAATAGGATTCTTGCCTAAAATGAAGAAATAAAATTAGTATTGTGAAAATGATCTCCCACATAATCACTTTACTCTGAATCTGATATCATCTTACGGATTGGCAAGAATTTTGAAAATGTAGTAAGAACAGTGCGGTGGTGCGATTTGTATATACGTCTCCTCAGTTTGAGGCGCCCATATTATCTGTGGATACTAGCAGATAACCGTTTGCGCACCACGAGCCACTTTCGTGCTTTTCATATTTTGTTTCAAAAAAAGTCAGCATATGTAGCCGATACAGACAACTACGGCGCGCTCACAACTTGTCAAAGCGCACTCAGCCTTTCAGACGCATGTACGTCGCATTGCTACCATTATCAGTAATCCAAGTAATATATTTTGTATTTCGTTGGTACCTATTATAAATTAATAGCATATTTATTCTCATTAGTGACTTTTTATTTAATATATCAAAAATATGATAAATTTGAAGAACAAACAAATTACATTTTATTGAACGAAATATTTACAATTTAAAACATTGGTGTTTATGGAAACAAGTTGGATGAACTCCTTTTTGGCATTGCATACAAATCACATGCGATCTTTTTCTCTTATTTTTAGTACTACGCACTACGTAATTCCGTAAGTTACGTTGTGGCAACTTTACTAAACCAAATGTATTTTCGTTTAAACAATTGCGTTGAAAAATTCGTACCCTCCTCTCTTTCATCCATTCGTGCTCAATATCAACAATAATTTGTGAAATCAAATCTAACCGGGACATTGTTCTATTATCAACTCTTTCTTTATAAACAATATAAGCATTCGAAACCATGCGGTTCATAACATTAAAAGCAACCTTTTTCCAATATTTTACAGTTCGGCGTTCATCAAGGTATGTGTATAATATTTCATCCGACTCATCTACACCACCCATGAATTTATTGTAACAGTGAATGATAGCAGGTTTTGTTGAATGTGTTTTTTTACTGCGTCTTTTCTTTGTTACTGGCACATCTGTATCATCGCTTTTAGTTGAAATTAGTATCACAGGTTGTTTTATGCTTTTCTTCTCACAATATGCACAAAAGAGCACATTATTATCTTTTGAATACTTCACTTCATTTACATTAGCTGTTTTTAAGCGATCGGGAATACATTTTTTATTCTGTCTGATAGTTTCAACTAAATAAGCATCGTTGTTCCGTAAGTAAGTATCGTAAAAATATATTGTCAAAGCAACACTATTAAAAAAGTTGTTAACAAAGACGTAATATCCTTTGTTTAAACAATTACATTTATTTAGTAAATTTACCAAGTTATATCCAAGCCCAAACGTATTTTTATCATTATTCTTGCTTTCGCGTCTTTGTAACAATAAAAGGTTAAACAATATTTGGAAACTGCATCGCACAGCATCCAAAATTGTATGCCCCAGCGATGATGTTTTTTTGTTCAGCATGTATTGAGTTATTCCCGAACGACATAACGTCTCAATTAAGGATTCGTCAATCGATAATTCCATATAAGGTGTATAATGTAATTTAAAAACTCTGTTGGCATGTCTAACTAGGGGTTCAAATCTCACACAGGGATCGTAATTAGAATGACTAGGTGAAAAGCACAAAGAACTATCAACCAAATGAATATACTTTAAAATTTGTTGGAATCTATTTCTTGAAATCATTTTTCTGAACCAGCCTACGCTTGAATTTTTGCTGCAATACGAAGGTACATTTGGTCTTCTTGCAATGTCCATTTCTTGTATCACTGATATGAAAGCTTTAATCTCCAATACAGTAACTGGCGTAAATCTCTCTAATTTGGACAAATCTAATAGTTCAACGAAAAGCCTCGAATATTCCGCGTATTTATTAGTTTCGGTAACCATCAGTGACAATAGTTGTCAATAAAGAAAAAGGTTAAAAAATTTAAGCGGTTTGCTCTCATTCGGAAAATTGCATTCTGTTTCAGAATTGTCGGTATTTTCTTCGCCAATTTTTAATGGGTCCACTGCACATGAATCATCATTCATCGAAAAATTGCTATTACTCTCCGAGCTACTGAAAATACGTTGTCTCTCGTTCTTCCTCACAAGAATGATAGCATAGTCATCGGTGTCACTCAGACAACCTAAATTTTCGTTTAAGCTTGTAATTTTTATTTTCTTGCTCATTGTACCTCTTTGGGGGTGAAATAAATTAATTATAAAAGTTACTCAATAAACTTCAGCGAACACCACACTTACCTTTTGCTTTATTACGTCTAATAGTTTCGAAAGACACTGTTATTAGCACTGAAGATCGCAATTTTATAACAATACTTCCCATCCCTTTGCCAGTTGCAATAAGAATGTTGGTATATAAGAAACAGACACGAGAAGCGTGGCCCCGTTGTATACCGCATTGAATATGACAAAAGCTATCGTGCGTTTTCAACACATAAATAAAGGGGCGCAATTGCGCTGCTTGGCACTTTTCGATGGTGTTCTTTAAAAAGCCTCTAGTATGCAAACGGTTAATACCCGAAAATCGGTTTGACTCAGCTACCCGTCGTTACTCACCTACTAATTTTTTAAAACGTTTGTGTCCGACGCATGATGAGAAGATTAAGTTCTATTAAAAATCTCAAGAGTTCTATTAAACGTTGCCAACTTACTACCGAAAACCGAATGCTCGATTCATGGATCGATCCTTTGCCCCTTCGCTTGATTCTGAAAAACGGAAAAAGGGTAGCGCATACGTGTACGCACGGAACCATTAATTTCTTTCCCAAACTCTGAAGGCAAGGGGAGGGGGGACAAGAAAAAGCTGGAATACGACTACTGAGGCGCCACGCGATAGGGGTCGGCTGGGCCTGGTTTGTCTTTCGAGAAGAAACTTTTGCAACTGAGCTGTTTCGTACGTTTTTCTAACATTAATTGATCCACCGATTGTTCTAACGTAAATCAATTGTGGTTCCTACGAGAACCGTTCCATAGCTTTGAAAAGAACCATTTTATAGCTGTAGTAAAAAAGTGCTTTAATGTTCTGAAAAATGGGGATTGACAATCGGTCTACTACTCATGTCGAGCAACCACTTGATTTAATCTTCGACTAATTGATTTTCGTAGATGTGAAAAAAGTTCCTGCAGTAGCCTAAAGTTGTTCTATTCACTCTTAGAATGAGCTATCAGTTGCGCTCTATTTCTCCACAGCCAGTATCTCACCGGTTCACAATTGCTGCCCAAATATTCTATATTAAATTAAGATCCGGGTATTAAGCTGGCCAATCGAGAATATATAGGAATATATAGGAGGAATGTACGGTACTATTGTCTTGCGCTAATATAATAGAAAAGTAGGGAGATCGTCTTTGCTGTAAATTGAATGAATACTGGGCAGCAACACGTTTTCTAGAATATTAATATATTCAATGGCATCAATATGCGACGATACTTCGACTACTTCTCCCGGGCTGCTCAAATCTTTTTAACTAAAGATAAATCTTGTTCGAAAGATGTCGCGGGCGGCCGTTGTCTTTGCGCCTGTCTATCAAATCTATTTTGTTCTGCTTCCCATCGATTGATGAACTTGCACACAGTTTTTTCATGGTAAAAAAGTTAAGAGCTTTTGACATAGTGACTTGGATGACGAACAAAGTAAGAAAATATTCAGAAATACAAAAACTGCACAAATCCCGGAAAGAATATTAAAATATTAAGCAATGCTCAGTTTTTGCTAAAATTGTGTTGCCCCACGTTAGTGCTCTCTTGTCGTTCTTTTTGTCCTTCGTTCCAAACCAGTGCCTTCTTCGATACATTAACTGCTACGCTAGCTTTACTTGAATTGTTTTGCGCAGTATTCTCTTGGCAACCGGAGAATCACGCGTGCTGTGCACAAGCTGGCTCGACAGTACAGACGGACCCATTAATTTGTTCCAGGACCCCTCAAGGGGTGCAAGGAAAAGCTGGAATACAACCGTGGCGGCGTCAGGCGGGTGGGGCTAATCGGTCCAGATTTATAGACTCTACGATTGACACGCGCGCTATTTACAAACTGCTCAGAAATGTATAATTATGGTTGTTACAACATACATTGACATATTTAATTATATTACTCACAGAAACGTGGAAATACAACATTATACAGCCTAATATAACTTCTTGCTAATCCAAGAAGGCGGGAAAAGAACGAAATATCATTTAAAATTGAAAAAATGACCTTTAGTAGAAACTTTTGCATCAGAATTATTACATATAACGATTTCGTAGTATTAATTGATTGGTTAATTGTTCCAATTTAAAATAAATTGTAGTTTAGTCAAGAACCGTGCCATAACCCTGAAAAGAACCATTTTACAACTCTGAAAAAGTGCATTATAGTTCTGAAAGGTAACAATTAATAATCAGTCTTCGCATAATTACTTGATTTAATCTTTTTAATCGATATACGTTACGAAATCATTATCTGTAATAATTCTGATGCAAAAATTTCTTCTTGAAGGGCATTTTTCCAATTTTAAAAGATATTTCGTTCTTTTCACGCCTTCTTGAATGAGTAGTAAGTTATATTGGGCTGTATAATGTTGTATTTCTACGTTTCTATGAATAATAGAATTAATATGTCAATGTGTATTGTAGCAACCATAATTATACATTTCTGCGCAGTTTGTAAATAGCGCACGTGTCGATCATAGAGTCCATAAATGTGGACCGATTTGCCCCCAGCCGACTGACACCGCCATGGTCGTATTCCAGCTTCTCCTTGCCCCCCTTCAGGGGTCAGGGAACAAATCAATGGGTCTGTCTGTACTGTTAGAGTTAATGGAATGAGGAATGTCTGGAGAGCTTTGCACGGTTGAAGAAACTTTTGACCGAAGCACATATCCTTTTATCCTGAATATGGATGCCTCCATTTTAGCGGTAGAGGCACAGTACTATCCCAAGTGCAAGTCGGAAAGCTGAAAGTGTTTTTTGTGGACTGCGTTCAAGCAGCAATATGAGTTTGGAAAGCAGCATTCCCTGGCGTAAAAATATGTTACCCTGGATAAAAAACTTTTGTCTTCATTTCTATATTCGCTATCGTTCGAGCAGACTCGTTTCTTAAAAGACTTTTGTTACTTGTCACTGAAAAACCTGATCATTATTTTTTTGAGCTACGTGGAACTACATAGTAAGCATCACAAACTTAGTAGTGCGCTCAAAGGGAAATCACAGAATAACGCCTGGTATCTCCATCACGTATTTCGTCGTGTGGACAGGGGGCAATTACTAATTACGCGGCGCCTAACCGTACAGGGGCGCCATTTTAACTAAATCATTCGTTAAACGTCGCCATTGGGTCGAGCAAATTGATTATCATATTTCCTTTTACGATCCTAAGGTTTCTCGTGCCATATACCAAAAGGTGCGGAGAATATCTAAACGTAGTAGAGAGACATACTGATGGCGCTACGCACCTCCACCAAGATGCGAAGCTCTTCAATAGGGATTCGGATTTGGTAAGAGCAATTATTAGTTGATTGAAATGGTGTTATACGACGAATGAGAAACTTTATTACAAATATTGAGCACGTTAGGAAGGCTACATAGTGTATCCTTCACTCAGGCGTATCCAGTAATACTAAGGTCGCATTTTAAGACACTACAAACTATTACGGGACACATAAACCATACAAAACTGGAGGTTTGTAGGGGACCACGCGCTGGACATGTCCGTTCGTCAAAGCGGCTAATGAGCGCCCCAAGATTGTCCAACCTGCCAATATAAGAACATAAGTTCTCTACATCTCTGGGAACGCAATCTCTACCAAGCTTCCATTTGTGTGTTTTCCTAGAGATTGTCTAACCTACCCGTACAGTGAGAAGTAATTTCATACAAAAGGAAAAAAACACTCAACTCGAAATCATCTATACGTGCAATCATATTCTTTCCGCTATCTGGAAAGGAGAAATCCCGATAGACACTTAAATTATTTAAAACATAAACGACAAGTAATATAGCTCAGCAAGACGTGCATTTATAATAACTAGATTGAGAATGAGATCGAAAGAATGGTATAACAAACGCCGAATCTATCTATATCTTAATTCTCGATTATCATCCACTGAGACGTTTAGGCAATACTGCATATTTTTTTACGCATTCAGTTAGGCCTCTGGTCCCGGAGTTTTCCGTGAGAAAGACAAGTAACAACCTTAAGTATATATAATTCCTTTTCTATGACAACTTCTAATTTGTATTTAAATAAATGTTGAATAGCTACACACACAATTCACGCACTGAAGCAATACGTCGAATCTATTTTCTTCTTGTAATTGAATCCCTAAATGCAGGAATACAGAAAATACCAAGACAATATTTACTCTCTCATCCATTGAAAGACCACTGTTCGATAAGCTTTTTTTTTTAAATGTAGAAATTTTGACAAGTTATTTTTTCTCTGTTTCGGATTCTAGTTGAAATTTGTAGGTATTGCCAAACGTTATCATAGTAGATGTAAACGCAGTTCTTTGCAATTTTCTTTATAAAGCTGGAAGAGAAGATATTTCGAAGATTCTTTTTACTTTTTAACGTGTCGTTGAACGTTAAGATTTAGACGATTTTTATATTAGAGCTTCCATAGTGTTTGTTGCATCGTGCCATGAGTTATTCATGCCATTGGTCTATGCAACACTTTCGTCATTTACATATATTCTTTACAATGTGTTTTAATTTTTGTCGCGTTTATGTTGTTCTCTGCATTGAGAACGCAGATAAATTTCCTATCCTCAAATACATTTCTATTTAAACTTTAAATTCCACGTTTTGCAGTCCCACTTCGCAATTCCACTTTGCAAACTCACATAACATTTCCCTCTGATACAGCTTTGGCATATGCTTCGCTAAGTAGTCTAGAGACCTAGAACTATGTTATATTTTGTAAGGGAATGCAGTTTCCACATCAGGTGATCCTAAAAAAAGAAGAGAATATTGAAGAGACAGAATTTTTTTCTATCAATTACCCAATGTTCCAGCTCTCCAATAAGCCCCTTTCAAGATATATATTTTATCTAAAATTATACATATTTGTGAAAAAAACAAACAACATGTGTTATATTTAAACTAAGCTGCCTACAAAAACATATTTGCTGCTAGATTCTAATAAGCATTGAGGAGTTTTGAAAAATGTTTGAAAAATTGTAGTCGATATGTTTAAGTGGTGACAACATTACTATTCTGTAATTCAGGGATATTGAAAAGGTTTCTAGGTTCTTAGTGTGCATGGTGTGTCCATCTATAAAAAAATTTTTTTTATCTGCAAATGGCTTTATGAAATGTTTCTACCATGCTTCAAATAATTCGCATATAACCCAGTCGAACTCTGAGCAAGAAAATCCATCCTTAGAACGGCTCCTTCTTTAAATTTAGTATTAAATCTTAGTCACTTGAATATAAGCATGGGAGAAGAATAAATACCAGGCGTACTGTTAAAACAAATATATGTCATTTTCACATCACGTTCTTCGCCTGTAAAAGTATTATTTTATGTTTGGCTTTGTGTCCAATTATTTTTTACAGTCTCTGGACTATAGATAAACCAGGCTCGTCGATATCATATTATATATTTCAGAAAGACTGAAAATATATTCATTATGAAGAACACTGAAACAATCAGAAAAAATAATATTTTTTATGGTAATTCCTAACATTTTAGCTGCAGGCATATGCTCAGGTTGGTGTAGTAATATCTCTTTATGTCAAAATATAAAACAATATTACCATTTTTTATCGGTCTCCTCATTTTTAAACTCGTGAAAAACTTTATTTGCTTTTACAACATTATATGCTAAACTTTTTTAAATCGTTGCTAATATTACCAAAGAGACGTCTCTCAAGCTCTGAAACCGTGAGTCGGTACCTCTTTCTCTATTTCTTTATATTTATATTTTTATCGTCAATTCTATGCACATAAGTTTTATATGCCATTATGGCTTGTTACGTTCTTCTTTTGGCCTAATTTCCTATATAATTCACGTAGTGACATTTATAACCTTGAAGAAAGCGTTCCACAGTTTCCGCCAGTCTAACTTAACATAAATTAGGTGATCCAATCGTCAAACATTCAATAAATGTTGCGATTAGAGTCAGAAGATGGCTGCCCTTAACCAATTATATTGAAAATAATTAAAAATTGACTTTCCAGGCAATAATTACAGTCGAATATAACTGAAAAGTAAAATTACACGAAAAAACATTAAAACTACTCATTCATCATATTAAGACTACAATGCAGTCTGCATTATCTTGTTCCAATATCGTTATGAAACAGCATTTAAATTATAATATAATGTTTAAATGTCATTCGCAGTTTTTAAATATGACGTTATCTTGACGTTTCCCATGTTTTAAGAACAAAGGAATGAATTCTACTAATACTGTTATTGCAAGTGTTCCTATCGTTAGCACATAAATATCATTACAAATTTTTCAAGATGGGCCAACTTTTATTTGTGTATTACTATGGATTTTACAAATAAACTAGGTTATTTACTCTGTATATTTAAGAGATATTGACTATTATTCTTTATTTAAAATTTTGTGATTAATCAGTTTTTATTCATGCTCTGATTTCATCCAATATATTATTGTGGTGCGCGAGTGCGTTGAAACAGTGCAGTTTTGGAGACAGACCGTCGCGCCGACCGTCTCGCCGTTATATATACAAAGGGTATAGGAATTTCAAGTGCCCTATGGCCTCGAATGTATGTGTGTGTGTGTGTGTGTGTGTGTGTGTGCTGTATGCACTGGAGTCGAGAAAAGAAAGCCGATCAAGACAGTCGATGAACACAGTTTGGAAAAGACAGTCGATGAACAGAGTCGGGAAAAGGTAGTCAGAAAAGTCGGACGCGAATAGTTAAGAAGTACGACGTAGAGAAGCTTGTTAAGAAGTGCGACGACTAGATTCATTTTCTCTCCTTATATCCGACTATAATAGTGCTTGTATATATATATTGTTTCTATTAATACACTATATATATTATTATCAATCGGCATCGATCCATTATACCACAATTTTTGGGGACTCCTCCAGGATTAACCAAATAGATAATTTTACCACATTATTGATAGATTACTTTTTTTTATTACTTGGCTAACTGTATTTTATGTTATTTTAACTTCCCTTTATTACATTCTTATCATATTGTAAAGACGCTGCACGTGGCAGAAAGATACAACTACACGCGTGTGTGTGAAAATCGGTGAATTAGTCCTTTCGAATAGAGTCGGGTCTGAACATGATATCCGGAAACGCGGTCGATGAGGAGACGTGGTGAAAGAAAAAAAGGCAAAAAAGAAAAATTGCGATGAAAGAATAAGTGTGAATGTTATATGCTCCGCAATAAATTTGTTTATTCTCATCATTTAAATTTTCTGTGTTTGTTTCTCTTTTGACACATCAAAGTGAGATTAACATATCCATATTATCACATCCGTTTTGGCAAACTTAACGTGATATGAACAATGAAGTACGGGGTGATCCGTTGACATTTTGAACGGGAGTAAGAAATCAATAACTACACTGCGTTTCCAAAAACTTTTCAGGTGTAAGAAGAAGGGAAAAAAGGAAGAAAGAAAAGAAGAGGGAAAGACAGAAAAAGGTGAAAGTGAAAACAACGGCAGCGAAAATGGATCCTAACGAAACCAATTATTTTTAAAATGACGTTTTAAAAGAGCTGTTGTGAGCTATTAACCTTTTGACCATTGGGAGAAAGTAGAGTTAATAAACAGACTTATGGAAATAGATGCAGAAGATATATGGGTAGAAAGTGTAACAGAGAAGTTGCGAGAAGCAGGATAATTAAGCAGATCAGCATAACGACATAAGAGAGAGAGTGTGGCGGGCGGTGGAGACGTTACTAAAAACTGGATATAAACTATAATCCGTCCGTGCTCTCTCGCTGATATCTCGTGTTTCTCTTACAACATTGCCTTCTTTGTCTTTTCCGCATTTTCTTAATAACGAGCGGGCGATCTCCAGCATAAGGCTTTTTATACCTATGTAGGATTACAAGCATCAGATATGTATCCGTTCATAGATTTGTTTTTCCTAGATTGAATGGTTTTGTAAGGACTCACATACGTGTTCATAACCTAAATCGAATGGTTATGCGAAAACGCATATATGGGTACATAGCCAAAATTGAATGGTTGTGTGAGAACGCATATAAGGATTCATAGCCAAAATTGAATGGTTTTGTGGAAACGCATACATGGGTCCATAGCGCTTAAAGGGTTAATACCCGCTCAATCAGTATTTCTTATACGTTTACTGGGATAATGTTGACGACACTTTTCACATGCCCTTACAGAAAAAAATCTAGGGGTTGTAACCATTCTTCTTCCTTTGCGGGATGCTCCCGCTACCAAAGAAGTAGAAGCTCCTTTCTTTAAGCTGGTTGTAGCACGAACGATGCCACTTTTGGTGGGATTCGTGTTCTCAGAAAGAGTATGCGCAAAAACAGAAAGGAAAGAAAAGAGAACGTATAATAATATGTTTACGATTGGAATGTATTCTATAAACGAAATAAAAGTAAACAAGAAAAACGAGACAGACCAAGGAGCAACAAGACCGCACACTGCCGCCCTTACCGTAAATGACCGCCGCAATGCGTAGAGTGGTTCAAAATACAGTATGCAGTCTCTGAGAAAACAAATGTGTAATATTACCGCCTTACTGCAGGCCACTGTGTTCTTCTGGAGGCAAAGACAGTGCCGGCAAAGGGTTTGCTTGGCCGACTCGTCAGTTTGCTGCGCTTACGCCAGTCACTTACGGATGAGGCGGGTTTTTCTCTAATATTTTTACAGTCGCTCCTACACACGCTCAAATCACATGCCACACCACAATCCGGTACGTCTGTTTTTACACCTTTTCCCTCATGCCCTTCAGCTTTCTGCTCCTCGCGACCGCTCGAAAAGCGCACCCTTCCAGGTCACTAGGGAAGAAGAAGGCCAGCGTTAGGCAGCTTGAATTTCCTAACTGGCGAATGTAACCAAACGGTTACAGGATATTCTATCCACTACACCACCGTAGCTCTACATATAATTTAAGTGATAAAGGAAGGAAAATTATGACGAGTGGAAAGTTTCAAGCAGAGGAGCTCAAACTTTTTTGTTTTCAAATGTATTTTTGACAGCTGGTATAATCCTACGCACATTGAAAGATTTAAGCTTCTAACTGTAGTGAAGTGGCGTTAAAAATTTAAAAAAACACATTTCAAGTTTTATACATTTATCAATTAAATTCAAATTAAAACAAACCAAATTAAAAATGTAGTACGTATTATCTGTTACATTAAATAACTAAGTAAAAATAAATGCTTTTAGTGGGAAGGATAAACATTTCGTATAAATTTAGTTAGGTTTAATCTCATATCTCCTCGATTAGTTTTTGTTAGGAGATTGACAATCACACCGAACCACCTTTCCACTAGGTATAAGGATGGAAAAGCAATGGAAAACTTTCTTGTGATATTCCATAATACAGAATAAGTAACAGGTATGTCTTTTTGAAGCCAGAATAGTTGATATCCGTTTCCCAACTTTACCTTAACACTAGAACTACCAGCCATTTTCTGGGCATATTTAAAACACCACAAACATCTTTAAAAAAAGGGGAGAATAAAAGAAAATTTCAGTAAATCAAAATGATGATCTAAATATTGCATGAAAATCATGAAAAATGTCAAAAAATGCATCGTTATAAAGCGCTATGATTTTTTAAAGAAACGACTGACCAGTCATTTGGATTGGTTTGCTAGTTCTAGTGTTAAGGGCGGAAGTACATAGTATGTAGAAGCGTAAAGAATACATGACATCCAAGAATTGTTTTAGAGAAGATGGATTGGTATTAAATTTTTGTTGAAGTTCGGTGTTTAGTTATACATATCTTAAACTAATAAATTATATTTTTTTATTATATGTTAAAATAAAATGGTCGACTTATTACCACGTCTTTCTGGCAGGCGCGCGCGTGGTTTACAAAATAGTCACTCCGTTGTACTACATCAAACCGTTTAAAAAAATTCTTCGTTATATTCGTCAAAATTAAACTGTTTAAAACAATTCTTATTACTAATATTCGTACTTTCCTTTAAAATTGGAAGAGTTATATATCTTTAAACAAAAAAAGTTTAAATTTCAACGTAATTTTTTCACTTTTTTGTTATGAAAAAGTATTTTTTTAGGTGATTTTTGAAAACAAATAAGTTCGTATAGAAGGTAGTGATGTTATAATGAAGGTTATAATGTTATCATTAAAGTTTCATTAAAATCCGTTGAATAGTTTTCAAATGAGAGTTTACGTCAATTTCAGAAATGTAGTTTTGAGAAAAACGTGTTTAAATATTTGAGAAGTGAAAA
This sequence comes from Ampulex compressa, assembly GCA_038496175.1. NCBI lineage: Eukaryota > Metazoa > Arthropoda > Insecta > Hymenoptera > Ampulicidae > Ampulex > Ampulex compressa. Next base: position 34,357 of record JBCFXI010001537.1, on the reverse strand, counting down.
ATGTATGATATGTATATCATACCGACTATTCATGGATTCCAGCATCATACAATAGTTTTTTAGCTTCTGTGCAGCTCTCTGTGTAATTTACAAGTTCCCTTGATGGATAAAGCGCTGAGTCGTCTTTATTGAATCAAGCGGTGCCTGTTGATCTTATCAGCGTACTTCTTACGCTGACTTCCAATATTCATTTTTAAGTTCTGTATACTTTGTAAAATGGAAATATATCGTTCATTGAACAGTCCAGCAAAAAACATATAATGCTATTTCAACTGTTTTTAACTCAGAATTGAGGTCTTTCAGAGCTAAACGCCAAACAGTAGAATTAAAACTTTTATTTCCATTCTGCGTATGGCCGTCTGAGTATCTCTGGAGTAATTCTTTTTGGTATAAATCTTCATAAATTGGAAGAATATGTTTCTCCATTGTTAGATTAAGTAGAGGAGGATGCTCAAACAAATTCAAATTTTCTGCTATAGCTTTACATTTCTGCCTGTTGTACCAGCTGTTTTCGCTTTCCGGGCAGTATTTATACTGTAGATTTTTGTTCGTAGAGCAGAAATGGTAATAAGTAGCCATAATATATTTCTTCGTGTCTTCAACACTCTTAATATTTCTTCGTTTAGTAATGCCGTAGTAAGTGGTCGGTTTTTGTATCAAATTATCCTTCGATCTGCTCTTTCTATCGAGCTTATGTGCTTTCTTTATATTTCGTAGCCAAGTGCTCATTCCCTTTTTGACGTAGTCGATGCACTCACTTTTTACCACTACAATCAAGCATTATAAAACAGCTGATATAATAATAAATCTTAAAGAATTCCGCGGCGAGCGCGAGTCTATACCCGTTGCACGCTTAATGGCCCCAGCACCGCTCGACGGGCGCAGCACTCTCGGCAGCTGTAACTTCATGGATTTTTCGAAATTCATTTTCAAACTTTGGGATCCAATTCTTGGACGGCTGTACTAACATTTTATGCACAAAAAAATGTATTTTTTGAACCGTCTATATGTACTTCCCCTCTTAACTATTTCGCTACGGTGGCTCTCACCGCGGAGTGCCTTGCGTGGAACAGAACGCCATGCCCAAAGTGTAAGCATCAAACGCGCGTAATTTTTAGCATTCGGGGGCAACACTTGTTTCAAAAATGATTTTGTAACATTACTTTTAGAAGCAAAATGATTTGCGTTCATAATTTTTCCGTTAACATATTTTTCATCCAATAACACAATTAATATTTTTATATTACACAGCAAAATGTTAACTATAATCATAACATACTGTTAACCAATAATTTTTTAATTATCAGATTCTATATGAAATTTTTCATAACAGGGATACATACATAATCCAACATCGCAGCTCTCACATTGATATTGCGTTTGACTGATTTTGTCGTTCTTTGCGCATACCACACATTTTCACAACAGATATTTTCGTTTCGTTTTGTTGTTAACATAAATTAATGCAAAATGTCTTGCGATAAGACGCGTTGCGTTAATATGACCAGATTTATTAAAATAGTTCGTGGCTTTCGATGCATGATACCGTCTTAAAATTTGTCGAATTAATTCGAGATAAAATTTTGCCATGGATATATGTTTCTCACTTCGCAACTTATATAAATAGTAGGCGTTCTATATGCACACATCCAATAAATGGTAAAAATACTTCTTGTTCTATTTCAATATTTTTCGTTGGGAATGAATGGTGGTTAATATTATGTCAGTTTTTTCCACGGCTCCCATAGAACGATTATAATCCACGATACACTTTGGTTTGGTGATCATTTCCTTCGTGCGATAAAGAATTTTTTTTTAACAAATTTTTCAATATAGAAAGTCGATAACATGTACACCTCCTTTTTGTTATACTATTTCTGGAAATGGTCCATTATTGATGCAGAGCAGCTAATTAGTACTCTTACTCCGGAATTTTGGTGCAAAAATTCATGAATCTTGGGTCGAGCCGGTTCGGTATTCCATCTAATATCTAATTTATCTTTTTCAGGTATTATTGAATTTTGTACCTCGAATTCTGAGGTGTTTAATATATTCTTTCGAATTCTATTGCATGGTATAATTCTCTCATCATCTGCTTCCGACTCATTATGTTGATTTTAATTATTATTTTGATTTTGATTGTTTCTAGATCATTTTTCTGGAATGGATTAAATCTTCAAAAATATATTGCAATTGAAGAATAATAAAAAATATTATTCTATAAATATATTATATAAATAATATTATTTATATAAATTTACTGCAGTTTTATCACATATAGGTTTCGTTTCTGACTTCAGACACATACGAATCACGCCTAATACTGATTATACGTTTGAGTCCCAGTGGCGAATGACAAAATAATGTCGGAAAAAACAAACATGGCAACAGTGCTTGGAATTGTTTGCGAATAGAGGAATGCTAATCGATAGCATTTGACTTGACTTTTGGCTCGACATTTGTGACAGATGCCACTTACACACGACGGGTGACTTTTTGTTGGCGGTGATTATAGTCACTAGTAGTAGAGAAAGGGTTAAGTTCTTGTTAGTTCTTATTCAGATCAGTTCCTCCTGTAATATGACATCCGTTTTTTCAGTCTCACCATATGGATTTATAATCCACTGTGGTATTACTATAGTCAAAAAATCTTCAAACCTTGTTTCAAAATTTAAATAGAGGACATTTAAATGTTGAACGTAAGTTGAAATATCATCTTCCTGGCAGTTTATCTGTGACAAATTGGGAAACAGGGAAAACTTGCGCTGTTCAATATTTTGCTTTATTAGCTTATTTCTGACAAGAACGCTGAATTGATAGATTTTGTTTTAATCAAATTTAGGTTGTCACCTTGTAACTGCAAGTTAAGTTCATTAAATTTAGCAAACAAATCGGTTAAACAGGCAATATCTCGTATCCACTTGATTCAATTTTGTTTTCGGATTGGATCTTTAGCATCCAAAAACTCTAAAACAGTCTCAAAAAGAATAAAAAATCTTGTCAAACATCTGCCTTTCGACAGCCAGCATACTTCAGTGTGAAAGACTACTTGATGAAAATTTTCGTAATTTTCTTTACATAACTGCAAATAATCGCGCATTCAATGCATTGTTTTGATTTGGTTTACTGCGTTAATGACTGTTCCAAGAGATTCATGCAATCTACCATTCAGATTTTTGATAACTAAACGTTGTCGATGGATAAACGCAGGGTATTGTTAACACCTGAGTGCATTTTGAGTGCTACTGATATTATATTTTATAAAGAGATTGCCTTCTCCATGAAGTAATCCTGCAAAACATTAAATATTGATTCGGCTTTAGTATCGGTTGTTAAAGTTTTTGCGAAAAGCATTTCTTGTTTCATAACATAACGAATATATGCCAATAATAATGCTTCATTACCAGGTAAAGTTGCCTCGCCCAGCTGTATAGAGAAATGGGTCGTTTACAAATAATTACACAAGAAGCCTTAAATATCATAACTCATTTTATCAACACGTCTTTAATCCGTGTTATTGCTTAAAGGAATTCTTTGATGATATTAGATACAGCTTTGTGTAAAACAGTTTTTAACACCTCTTCAACAGCTGCTGAAATTAACTTTTCTCCGATAGTATGCGGTTTTCCGGATTTTGCTATAAATAACAAGATATTGTAAGACGCTTGCTAATCGTCATCGTTTCTTTGTGACGTAGAAGCGAATGTTCGATCTGGTCTCTTGTGAAGTTTATCTTTGAGTGTTTAAGAGTATTTCAAATCTTTATCTGTTTTGTCAGGGTGACATCTTCTTAGATGGTGCTCTAGTTTACAGGGTTTTATAGCGTCATTACTTAAAACTTTGTTGCATAAAAGGCAAATAGACAATTGTTTGTCCGACAATGACGGAATAACGCCAAACTTCGAATAATCAACATTGTACTATCTACGTTTCTTTTTAGATTTGGCCATGTTTAATACCAGTGATCTGTGGAGAAAATTAAGTTGTTTAAATAAAAGGTAGCCATAATAAAAAGTATTCCGATTGATTACATTAGTAGAAGCGATTCCTACTCTAGAAGCCGAACGCTACTCGTCACCACATAGGTACAGAGAGGAATCGTGTAGGTACCGTAATATGTTTTTAAAGATAGAGAAGTATTATAACATCGATTGCTAAAACTTTGAAAAAGGAAACTATTGTGGAATGCGCGTATAATTGTACACAATTTGAATATTAACCCTTTCGATACTTGCGCTCTATACACCGTGACACCAACGCTGTACGAGGTGTCGCGTCGATAATGCGCACAGAGCACGTGGTTAGTCCTCTTTCGTATGAAGATTTTCCTAAGCGTTAAATAAGAACTGTGCTTACTAAAACAATGTTTCTTCTAACAAGTGTCATATACAGCTTTAAAATTAAAAGATATCTATATAAAATTCTATTAATTATATAAGTAACACTTATATAAGATTGTATATAAAATTATATAGAGAACAACACATGTCATCATATGGATGCCGGATATATCCGGCGCTCATACCGAAAGGATAAAATTACTAATAACTTGAATCATGATCAGCGTAATTTATTTTTCTTTGCTAACTACGCGTACAAAACTAAAAATTTATAAAAAATGATGTACTTACTTTTCTCCGTCATTCCCAAATAAAATGGCATTGATACACTCTAACTTTGATTTAGTTTAATTTGTATGTGTCTAACTACTAGTTTATATTTTTGAAAATATTTTCTTAATACTTTCCTTTTTAAAACTCTAGGAACATATAAACGTGTTTGTCGCTCACATTCGTATTAATTGTTTGATGAATTGAGCAAGTCATTGCAAGTCTCAGTCTTTTTGCACTGTCTTTGCGAAGTTCTCAGACCAGAATGTACAATAATTTGTACTGCACGTACGCGATTAACCCTTTTGCTGTGAGCAGCACCTTTAGGTTAACTACAGCCGCTTCCTCTAAGCGAAAAACGCCTATAGGCACTCAACCTGAGTCCCTCTCTCCGAGCGAACAGCGCTTTTAGGCGCAGTGCATTTGTTATTAGTAACTGTCATCAAGTTGTTAGTTTTTGACACGCTGGCAGCATACGCTTCTTGTGCAGAGATTTTTTCACATAGTCAAATATAATTATCTATAAATTGCATCTTGGTCATGGTTAAATGGACGAATGTGACTTGCGAATTTTGACATTTCTGGCAAAATTGAATACAAAGGTAAAACTAAAAATACATGTTACAAGAGACGCCAATTGTCATGTAGCTCGGAATGATAATTCTTAAAGCATGGAGAAATTACTAGAGATCAATACACGACAATTTCTTTGGAGCGCATAAAGTTTGGATCCAAAAGTTTTTAATTTCGATGAAAATCTAACAGGAGTTAAAGCAAATATTGAAGATAAATCATCAATATTAGAACTCTTTAAACCTTTTTTTTCCAAACATGTGCTTGATCATTGCTTGATCAGAGAAAGTAACAATTATTATACCACGAAAACCTCAGGCAGTAGGTGCTCACGATTGGAAACTTTGAAAAACAACTGTGACGAAATGTATTGATTTTTTGCTTTGTCGACGTTAATATCAAAAGCAAAGAAATTGTCAATAGAAGAATATTGGTCAACCGCCGAATTAATACGAACGGAATTTTCTCCAAGAATCATGACAAAAGACATATATCTCTATTACAAATGCTGCCATTTCACGATCACAATGAAACAACTAATCAAGATCCGCTTATAGAGATACAGAGCATCATCGAGAGACTACAAAATTTTGTTTCGCTAGCATTTTATCGGTATAAGCATTTATGCATCGACGAATGCTTGCCGCTTTTCAAAAGACGATGTTTTTTCAAGCAGTTTACACCTTTAAAACAAAGTACATTTGGAAGCAAGTCGTTTGTTATATGTGACTGTCATACTGGATATATCGAAAATTTTATTTTCAGGAATTGGAAAATATAGCAGAAATTGGAAAATCAGGGAATATCGTGACGACATTGATGGAACCGTATTTAAATAAAGGTTATATTTTGGTCGCTAATAATTGGTGTTCAAGCCTGCCATTACCCCCCCCCCCCCCACATCACAATAAGATAAATGCATTTGGCACAGTGAGGAAAACGAGACGTGGAATGCCTAATATATTTAATAAATGATGCAAATGTGAAATAGCGTTTCAGTCTACGGATAAACTGTTAGTACTAAAATGAATGGACATTCGAGAAGTGCTAATGTTGTTAAGCTATCATTCTGCAGTGTATGCAGAAACAAAAAAAAATTATGTTAAAACGGGAACATCAATATTAAGACAAGTGTCAGAATAGATTATAATCGCATTATGGGAGCAGTTGATAAAACCGACATGATTATAAATTCCATTAATACTGTTCGAAAAATTCTGGAACGGCATAAAAAATTCTTTTTTCACATGCTGGACCTTTTGATTTGCAATGTTTATATACTTTACAGAAATAGGTTCAAAAAGAATATAACACTTGCAAAATGTCATTTATGTCTTATTCGAGAAATTCTAGTAAAACATCCAAATAAAAGTACATGCAGCGATAAGACTGAAGACCAAACTGCATACAAAGATAATTTCTTACGATTGATTTCAAAACATTTTTCATCAAAATATACCAACCCAACAGGAACGTGGCAGAATGGTTGGTGGAAATGTGCGGTTTGCAACAAACATAAAAAGCGAACCGAAACACGATGTGAATGTAAAGACTGTAAAGTTGGATTATGTATTGAAACCTGTTTTAACGCTAGGTTTACCAGACTAATCAAAATGACTGGTCTTGCAATTTGAATTCAAATTTTTTACTGCATGCAACATTTTCTTTCCGAAACAAGGTCATGACTTTTGTAGCTATAACTAAGGAAACAGTTTTGTGAACTTTATATTACTTTATATATATTCGTAACAAATATATTTTTTGTTATGGACACTTATATCACTACCAGTCAAAATAACTAGTGCATGTTGCTATGTGATGAAAGGACATTAACATAGCTACAACAATTGATAAGTACTACAATATTTTTTCGGAACAGAATATATAATTCCGGGAAACCATGATTCTAATGTAATACGTACATTTTTTTCCACAACTATGAGTAGACGTGATTTTACCGCGATATTACGTTGCATTCGTTTCGCCAAAAAAAAATCAGAGGAATCAACGTTTAATAGAGACAAATTTGCTTTAGTTTTAACAGTTTAGGATAAATTGATTGAAAATAGCTGAAATTGCTTCAAACCAGAAGCTTATATTACGGGGGACAAGCAACTCTTTCCAAGGAAAGTCAGGTGCAGATTCACACAATATATGCCAAACTAAAATTTTGGCTGGCATCTGACGTTGAAACTAAATATGTAATAAGTGGCTTTCTGTGTTTAGGAAAAGATGAGGCTCAAGATTCATCAACTCCACTAAGTGAATTTGTTATTCCGAAATTTGTAGAATCATGTACTATGATAGGTAGAATCATGAGAATAGACAATTTCTTTATCAGTTTTCCTCTGACGTTTAAAATTACTATCTAAAAATACTTCATTACTTGGAGAGATATGTGCAAACAAGAGGGAACTCCCGAAAACTTGCAAACAGAAGAAAAATAGCATGACTCGTTTCTCAACGTTGCTGTACGAATCAAATAGATGTACATTTATACCTTACAAGAGTAAACCGAATAGAAAAATACTTAAACCGAGTGTGAAACACAAACACGTAAAAGTCGATAAAACTAACAAGAGATTACCCAAAACTTTTTATGTTAACACTGAATTTGATCGATGTGACTGATCAAATGCACGAAAATATACGGTCTGTCGATGTCTTGCACGCTGGATCTGGCTGCTCGTTGAACCAATAGTCCGTCGTGTGCGTTGACGCTTGAGAGAAAAACAGGCGTGTCTATTTCTCTCTCGCTCGTATTCGCGATCAACACTTAACTCGGCAAGAAAGCCGTGGTGCGTGTATCGATGGTTGGGCGAGTGTCGCTGGATAGCTATTTGTGGTCGATCTTTCCCGCGAGCAGCTGCTGCTCCCAGTAATGGTGGCGTTCTCAAAGGCAGATCACCTCGCCGTACAAGATTTTCGGACGGCGACTAGTTGGGTCGTATCACGGGATCCGGAATCAAGGGTTCGAGAATTGAGCATTCACGATGTAACAATGATGAATATATTTACACAATGTATACACGATTATCACGTTAAACGCCACGGCAGTCCCTAGGGACCGGTGTTAGTCTTTCGGTTCAGGCCAGGCCGGTCCGCAGGGACCGGCCGCAGACTTTAGGTTCATATTAAAACATATTCACTCTATGCCGCCTTTTGGTAAAAATAATTTCACTATTGTCACTTTCACACTCTTCACCTGATATTTTGAGGCCTAGGTAAGATTTTTGTCTGCACTGGGCCAAGAACCATAGAGGAGTGAATGAATATGCGTAAAACATTTCGAAAATGCATCACGTAAGGCATTTCTAAAGTGTTTTGTATTACTAGACATTTCCAACTGTTTTGTATTATTAGACATTTCTAAAGTGTTTTGTATTACTTTGTAGTAACCTAAGCAATGCCCCAACCGCAAAACGATTTCAATGTATTGTAATATTATCTAGCGCTCTAAACCATAAGCAAGACAAAACAAACTAAGCGCATAACGTGTTAGATGAATGTCCATACAAGCGTTTCCTTCCAAACATAAATATCTTCCACTACGATAAAACAATTGGTCCTAAACACTTGCGTCGAGTAAACTTTAATATGCAAGTAGTGCACTTCGTATTGCTGCACCACAATATCAGCGCGCGTGGCCTGAACGGGATTTCCTTATAAAATCGCGTGGCAGTCAACGTGTTAACTATGAATAAGTCGTTCAGTGTAATACACTTCTGCGATTGAGATGATTAATGGCTCTAGACCTCTAGACTGAGGGATTGTCTATCGAATAGTATTACAGTGTCATTTGATAGAATTGCTCGATACGAATCTTGGCTACCTCTAGATTGAGGGATTGCCTATCGGTATGTATTCGCGTAATGTTCGACTGATAGTTCTGTTCGTTGAAAGGATGTTGCTTATTTAACTGGCATTGAAGATACCAGTTTGGTGGGGCGGTCCTGCAAAGGTAGGGCTGACGGTCCCGTTAAACATTTTTCGCGTTTGTTAATTAACCCTTATTTGAGCAAGCATTTGTTCATCAGATGTTTTACGGTGATTTTGATCATGTCCTTGCCTGGGTACCCTTTGCTTGAGTTTTCTACAAAGTAATAAAACATCTGGGGACCACTTGCTCAGGTGTACCTCACCGTTAATGCCCTAAGCAGTAACACGGTCAAATCTGATTTCAGAAGGTGGCCACTTCAAGTTCTTTTCAATGTTTTAGATCTAGCTGGAATAAATTGCTGGATATTATGTAAAAGGTGTATTATGATAGGTGAAAATATATCAAGGAAAGACTTTTTGTCTCGCTGAAGAACTCGTTTCTGAATATCAGACTTCAAGGGAAAAACCACAAGAAGCTAATATATCAAATTCAAGTGGCACCATTCCTGTATGTAAAATGTGTCAAATAGGATCTTGCAATAATAATAAGCCCACAACTATTTGCTATGTACGTAAAAAAAAATGTACGCGAAAAGTGTACACAGAGCAAAATGAACATATGTAAAAGTCGTGAGCGATGAACTACAAACAACAATTAAGTGTTTGATTAAATGATAATATCTATAAATCATTACACTTAATATTATTGAATCATTGTAGAAGTGGAATGATCGCTTTTGTAGGTAATCAATTAGAAGAACGTGTTATTAAAAGTAAGCCTTAATGATTTTTTTTTTTTTTAAATATTTTGTTCCAAAAATTTTGCGAAATTTTGAATGCTTCTGCGCGTTTCTTCTCAAGCTACAGAGAAAATATATACAATGCCGCCGATTTACAGAGAAATTCTATATACATATTATGTTATACAATAGTTTATGACGTGTAACATATCTTATAATCAATTGGAACCGGAACTGAGTAGCGGGTAGTGTGAAGAATAAGAAATGTGAAAAAATATGAAAAAATAAAAATTATTTTTCTCTAAAAGCAGAGTTCTGCGGATCCTACGGGGAGTGAGGAACGCGTGATTTTGACGAGCAGTTTAAATAATTAGGCAATAGAAATACCAGAATAATAGCTTGAGAAATTAAACCCAACAAAAGAAAGGAAGGAATGGCAACAAACAACTTACTAGTGGTGAGGCAACAGTTGCGGCGCAACAATAAGCAGAGCCAAGCGAGGAACTTAGAGGTTCATTATTATATTTTTCTAAGAGTTGAACGTTACGTAAATGACCTGTTCTATTCTTTACGCATCGGGCTTCTGTTTAACTTTAGAGGTATTTAAGCAATAAAACATGTGGTGTTCCTCCAAATCAGACGCGACTCTCGTCCACGAAAAACACACGTGTCCTCCTATTGTTTTGTGTCACGTATTGACTTTCTAAAACGGTCAACGAAGGGCAATCTGGTAACCGGCAAGGCTGCATTTTCTCCAAGAATGCAGCCAACCAATTACTGTAAAAAGGGCGTACAGAAATCTTCGAAAATCGACAGAAGGCACGTATTCACGAAAAATCTCTAAAACTTTATCCGAGAAGACTTGGCTGAACCCGTCTTGAAAATTAAAGCGTCTTAAATACACTAGCCTTAAGTCACTAGACAACACGCTTTGCTTTAGACAATCGGTCATCACACAAACACGAACAAACTCGGTCTTCTAAGGACCTCCGTCCTTGAGACTTAGACATAGCTCTGATCATAACACTAATCGAGCAATGTAACGAGACGACAAGCTCGTTGGCTCTCAACATATCACGATCATCGTGTACTTACAACACGCCGTGTAGCAAACCCGACTGTTATACCGAAGAAATGTATTTTTTAGGTGTGAACGAGAAACACGAAACCTTGTGCCAGTAGCACGTGCCAAACTTCGTGCTTGAACTTCGTCGGGCGTTAATCTTCCCAAAGCGATCCGTCGACTCGGAAAGCAGTCCGAATATCCAGGAGGAGATCCGCGTCGCCTGCAAGCCTCAGCGTACGAACATAAAAACAGAAATTTCTTGAACGTAAAACTAATATTTGACAAAGGTGCGCAATGGCGTAGAAAGTCAAAGAATACCAAAAACTATTTATAGAAAGAACCAACTAAAAACTTATTTTGCCTCGATTTACCACTCTCCCCACAGGACCGATAGAAAACTAATGTTTGAACGAATCAACGAATTTTTCTATTATAGTCCCGAAGAGAAGATTTATTCTCTAATCATATTAACAATTTATTCAACAAGTCACTGAACAGTCTTTATTTTTCTTCTAGCTTTTACAAATCCAAACTTTGTGTTAAATCTAACAAAGACAAAAAATTGATTCTTAATTTACATATTTGTGACATCAGTGTCCATTTGGCCTTTTTGGGTAGATTCGTAGAATTGTTCATTAATAGGTTCAATCATATCAATATCAATCACTCTATAAAAAATGATATGTCCCTATAATATAACAGGAAAAATAACTTATTCCATATTGAAAAATTTCATTTAAAATATAAATTTGATAAGTTGCTGGACCAGAAGATTAAGTCAATCCTTGAAAAGAGACATACATTCAAGTTCCCTCGTAACCACAACATGGCAACAACGACCCAAATATTCACACGATCACGAATAAATCACACACACTTAAATATAAGATCTTCAATGACCAAACGAACATAGATGCCAAAAATATTCGAAAAAAATTGTTAACCTTTCTCATATAAAAACTCCTGATGATGTCGGTGACATCTTGCGGCTCGGTAATAAATTTAGTTTTCCTAACAACAAAAACATTAACAATCTACTGGTCCTGGATTTGGTAAAAGAATTGGAATCTAAAATATACCATATACCCGGAAAATTCAGGAATCCGACAAAAGAATTGTTCTTCAACCATATTTAAAATTACATTAAACATTTCAATAATAATAAACATAAACATATCTATGGTACAGACAAGCGGTTGTTAAAAAAATTTAACGCTTGTAAAAAATTCGCAAGCGAAAATAAGAACCGAATTATCATCATTAAAGCGAATAAAGGTAACGTCACCGTAATTTAAAAAAAAAACACAATATTTTGCAAAAGTAGAAAATATGTTCTCAGACATTGATACATACTCTGCTTTACCTAGAAACCCAGCCAGAGCTCTCAGGAATTATCTGCTAGCCATTCTGAAAAGATGGAAAGAGAGCGATTACATAAGCGGTGATATATTTAATATCATTGAATTTATGGAGTCTGAGTTGCCCAAAGCGTATGCGCTGCCAAAAATATTATATATAAAAAAAGAAGTCCCGTTGAAATTAGTAGTAGCTATCGTTAATATCTCTCTGCACAAGTTTTCAAGATATTTACATGATATAGTTATGACAGTTATCGCTTGCCCACCATCATCTACCAAGAATACTTTTGTTTTAAAAAAAGAATTAGATAGTATCAAATTTCCTGAAGGTCACCAATTAGTTTCATTAGATATTGTATCTTTGTTCACCAATGTCCCAGAATCTTTAGTTATGAATAGCATCCAAAAGAGATGGCAAGATATTAAATAACACACCGAAATTCCAGTAAGTGAATTTTTGGTAGGCCATACGCTTTGTATTGCATTCAACGGTCTTCGGGTTTAATAATAAAATATATAAACTCGCGACTTTCAGGATGAAATAGTTCTTATCGAATGACCGTTCTTGTCTGTATTATAGATACGTAGATGACATTTTAATGGACCCGCATCCGAACAATTTTCAGACAGTTTTGAATAATTTCAACAGAAAGTATGAGAAATTATAATTTACAATAGAAATTGAAAAAAACAATTCGTTAATTTCTTGAGTATACGGTTAACTAGAACACCTGACCCAAGGTTTAGCACTAACTGGTATCAGTAGCCAGCGAATTCCTTTAGGTGTCTTAATTATAATTCAACGCCCCATAATAGCCAAAAAACGGGATTATTTACAACCTTTTTAATGGAGCAGTACTTTTTTCCGATAAAAATGACCATCCTCCAAATCTAAATCTAGGTAAATGCATTTTAATGATCAATGATTTTCCAAAATTTCCAACTTGTTCTCTAATCTGGAACAGAAAATTGCAGCATTACTCTATGTTACAGAATCCAATGCAGAATAGTAACGTTGACACAAATATGAATATTATTACTAATAATTTATTGTCACATAATAATAACCATTTTTCATATTACCATATATTTCCGCTCTTACTGAGAAATTACAAAACTGTTTGAAAAGGTTTAAATTTCGGTTTGCTTATAAAACTTGCAACACTTTAAATTTTATTATAAAGATGGGTAAAGATACATTAGATCTTAAAAAGAATTATAATGTGGTTTATAAAATAAACTGTATGCAGTGTGAACACACTTATATTGGCCAAACAGATCGCTTGCTAGAGTCTAAAATAAAAGAACGCAAAAGAACAATCATCAGCTAAAGCAATAACCTGTTGGCAGTAATAGCGACACATAGTATTAATAACAACACATAACAGTTTGGATTTCAGCAACATGAAAATATTACATTTGTCACGAACTATCCGTGACCGCTGTCACCAAATTTATGTCGCGGACTATCTGTGACTGTCGAAGTTAAGTCTCGTTTTCGCGTCTTCCCGACTTATTTACCGAGATTTTAAGATAAAGATAATTACGGTTTCGGGTCAAGCGTGTCTACGCAACAATCCCCTGGGATGAGGCAAATTTACTAACTATATTGGGCGAATTTTGGATGTTGAGAAAGGATGTCAACAACCCCTTCTTTCGAAATAAAGGCTTTTATTCATTTTTCTAGCTCGAGGTGAAAGGCTTAAATTCGAGTTCCTGTCTATTGCGAAGTTTACGTTTGAATTTACTTTTCATCAAACGGACCCTTGGTCCTCTCGGTTACACCGATACGCAGTCGAGTGCGCCTCAGTCTTTCCGGAGATGACTTTAAGCCAGGACAGATCGGAACTCTCCCATTATGAAAAGAATTTAATGCTGTTTGGTTCCAGATACTTGTATTTTCTCCGATACGCAGTCGAGTGCGCCTCAAGCAGTCTACAGATATCGTAATGTTCACTACTGGATGGAGAAAAACTCGATTAAGAATACTTACACAATATGATTGAATCTTACTCGTTAAAACTTAAGCGCAGGGAGATCGAGACTGTTGCAAACCGTGGTGCAAACTCGTATATTGATAATTTGACTGTGCGCCGCGGTCAAAAGTACTCTGTTATATAGGGATAGGGTTCTGCCTCTTCCTAATGGAAGAATGACCACGGCATCTTAGATTTCGGTTTTGTCTTGGGCTTCTCAGAATTCGTGATGTTGTTAAAGAGTTCATATTTTCGCGGATCTTCTCCCCGTGTCGATAACTTAGATTGTTTAGTCTCTCTATCTCCCCTTTCATAGGCGTAGGGACGGTGCATATAACACATTCTAAATCTCATTATAAAAGAAGAACCGATCAGTGAAACGTTTAATATTAAATTGGTGAACAACCCCCTTAATTTATAAACAGATACTTTATTATTGAACAACGCTTATAATCTTATCCTTAATTTACTGAAGTTGCATTATAATTCACCCGCATCTTATGGTCTAATTTGGTCTAATTTTGGAGGTTACGGACTGAATTTAAATTCTCTCTTCTATATCATATCACATTGTATCAACTATGTCACCACACTATATGGTAACACGCGTAGACCGTGCATTTGGCCGGCGTACGTCCTAAGGTAGATACCTAGGTTCGAACATTAGTTCTCTGTTGGTCTGCGGGGAGAGTGGTAAGGCAAGACAAAATAAGTTTTTAGTTTCTTTTTTCTATAATTAGTGTTTGGTATTCTTTGATTTTGTACGCCGTTGCGCACCTTCGTCAAATATTGGTTTTGTGTTCAAGAAGTTGCCTCACTACTAGTAAGTAATTTGTTGCCATTTCTTTTCTTCTTTTATTGGGTCTAATTTCTCAAACCATTATTCTAGTATTTCTATTGACTAAATGTTTCTGAATTTGACCATTTCTCGTGAACAACAGGCCTTCCCCTCTCCCCGTAGGACCGACAGAACTCCACCTTTAGAGAAAAAATAATTTTTTATTACGGTTTTATTTATTCTCCACACCACCCGCTACTAAGTTCCGGTACCGATTAATTATAAGGTGTGTTACTCACCATAATCTATTGTATAACATTATATGTGTATAGCATTTCGCTCTAAGTTGCCGGCTTTGTATTCCTTTTCTCTATGGCTTGAGAAAGAATGCGCAAAGGCGTTCAAAACGTTGCAAAATTTTTTGAATAAAATATTTGTTGAAAAAAAAGCGTTAAGGCTCTTCTTCCCAATAAAACGTTCTTCTAATTAATATTATGCAACTTTTTTTATCATTTCCTAAAAGTAAATAAAGACTAGAAACTCCACTAAGCACTTTTCTAAACACCAATAATTTTGACTAATTTTGGTAGAAATAGGTATACTTAAACAGCAGATGCATCATAATATTAAATGATATCCTACAAAGAAAGATTATTAAATATTGTTAACGTTTATCAAAAATTATTAAAGATTATTAAAATTGATATAATTATTTATATTATTGTTTAGCCGGAATGCCAGTCAGCCACGCCAAGGAAAAGACCAGCATAATCGGTTCCGCACATCGTATTAGGAACGACTCGCGCGTGTTAGCACGCTAGCTGCCCAGAGAGCAATTCATTTCTAAACGCTCTGCTGGTATCACTATGTACAAGTATCTCCAAGTTCAAAGTATATTGCGACCACAAAGCGAATAGCCTACTGCTTACACAATTTTGTGAGATATACTAATGTAGGATCGAAACACTAGTGTTATGCGAAAATGCAGTTTATTCGATAATGATGAAATATAAAAATGCCGTAATCAAGATGGTATATGTAATCGCATAGGACGCTACAGAAGAACTGCATGTCGCACGTGCCGGCATACATCATTTGCAAAAACATCGACAGGCGTTCATAATGCCTAGGCTCGCAGGAGGCTCCACAATTTCATCTGCACCCGACCATATCCAACGTCTCACTCACTCGCTCACTCGCTCGGTACTACACTAATTTAATTACCATGTAATTAATTAAAAATTTGAATAATATGTAATTGGCTGTAGTAAATAGAACAAAATAGTGCACGAAAAAACTCTTACTTTGCTATTGATATGATAATTGCAAAAATAAGTCTGTATACTAAACCGTAGTGTATTGTTAGTCTGTTCTGCTTGCAGATCATCGTTGATCCTTGATGATCGATGTAGACCGCATTGGGTATCAGTGGTTTAGAGGAAAGGCGCAAAGGTAATTTAATTCAAATTTGAATTATTTAAATCTCAGTGTGGAGAACCTTCTTATGGTGACGAAAAAGCTTTATGGTCAAAAAATAAATTGTTTGGCCAAAAGAAAGAAGTAATGATAATGGAATTTGGAAGCGCGATGAGACATTTAATGATTGCTATCACGAGAAGATGATCTTGGAAAATCAAGTGCCCATAAAACCAAATAAAATGGTAAATTATCTCATCCGCGGAATCTCTGATGAATACATGAAGAATTAATTACGGCTACAAAAATTCACTTCGGATCGGAAATGATGGAAGTGATGAAAGATACCATCTTCTTTGAAATTGTATGTGAAAAAGATAGGCGATTGCAGTCAGGCGCGATCAAGAAAGGCCATAGAGGAGCGTTAAACTATAAGCTGCACAGAGAAGATGCAAAGGGAGAACAGAAGGTAATGCACTATTATAATTGTGGAGAAATTAATCATATCGTCACGAGTTTTATTTATTTAATTGACCATTATCTTTGTTCACTCGATTCTTTTACTTTACCAACATTCATATTATTCATACTGACGTTTGTAATTACATTCAGTTTGTGTAATATCTCCATTTACTAAAATTACATTTTATCGGACTTTCTTATATTGACTATTGTATTTGTGTATATTGGATTAATAATTTTTGTTTCACGAACGAACAGAGTAGTTTACCGTGAAAGTGTGAGAATGTGTCAGTAAAGATGGTAAATATTTTGCTTGAATAAAGTAAACTGAGTAAAAGCGCAAGTGACTGAAAAGAGAACTGTTATAATATAAGGTGGTTGGAGAGGAGCGATTCGGACAGAGTACGTCGTTGAGTTTCGAGTAAGAGGCAAATTATGATGTAAGGCGGTGAAAGAAGTGCGATTACGAGGAAGTGTGGCTGACTTTCAAATGACTCACAGTTTCGAAGACTGCCCGTATGGGACAATTCTTGAAGTATACGAATGAAAGGTTGGGAATGCAGAAGACAGAATTAAAACAGCATAGTCAGAAGACAGAAGCACAGTCAGAAAAAACGATTAAAAGACCAAAATCAGAGGACCGAATGTGGTCTGAGAATTAAATTAGAAAAAAAGTGTAAAAGTGCACTAATTGAAAAATAACTGATGTTTTCTTAGTAGTAATAAATTATCTTTATGTCAACACAATTTCTGGCAAACATGAGCTTAAATTTTCAGTTGCATCCAGAAATTAAAAGATGCTCTACATTACAAGCAAATTTATCACGCATTATTTATACGCAATATGCTGTCACAATCGCGCATATATTTTTTCGTAAGAAACTCGACTATTCTGATGATTATCAGACCAAAAACTCGGTGCAGCTACCGTGTACTAGATTTACAACTCGTCAGACAGACGGCCTACAAAGTTATATAACTATCCAATTTCGAGACTTCCATATATAATATTTACCTCATATTGATTTGATCAAGTAGTAACAAAATTAGCACAATTAAAACTTGACGTATATAGATGTTCTTCCTTATCTATTTGAATTACTCACTTTATTTACAAGCTTATTTTAAATTACTGTTAAAAGAAGTATCTCCTTAAATGAAGTAAAACACTCTGAATGTTATTTGATTAAATCTTGTGCAATCAAGTGTACCAATTACGTTAAAATTCGGATGGTATATATGTGGATTCATACTTCATAACAGTTTAATGTTAGAAGCTCCAGCGTGAAGGAATAAATCGAAAAATGTTGGTTACAGAAAATTATATTTCGTATTAGAAGAGGTAAAGATAAATGATGAATACTTTTATTACTAAGAGAGATTTTATTTGGCGCTTATATAACGATTAGATAACATTAACTGCAGCACATCTGCGATAAATGTTTTTATTTAATTTGATTATACATTAAATAAACGATTTATTGACACTTTTCTCTTGAATTACGGGAGCGCGTGCTCAAGCGTGTGTTGGAGATGTACGGACGACAGGCAACAAAAGATAAAGAAAGTTCATCGTTTTTGTATTTTGGAAACAAAGGTTAATTATGATTGCGGTTGTCTAGTTCAATACTGGCACCTGGGGTTGTGATCGGTTGGAAATTTACCGATAGAGGCAATTAATGATTGATATAAAAAGCTGAATGTAAAATTAACATATATATATTGAGTAGGAATGGAAATGTTACACGAGACAAAAATATGGAAAAAAAATACTAATATAAAACGCAAATTATATGAGTGTGATTATATTATGAATTTAGTTTTTGCTCGAAGAGTGTACAATTATTTATTATAAATATTTCCGCTGTAGGTTTTATGAACAATGATTCGGATTACAGAGTTAAAAATAGGTATGAGTAATAGAAATATGAGAAATAGGTATGAGTAATAAATCCTACAGTGCTTAAGCATTAATTACCACACCATAAAAATATAGTATTCCGTTGGAAACAAAGAATTTACCGGGAGCGATATAAGAATTTAATAATAATATGCTAAGTTGATACGGTTTTAATGACAGTTAGTCCTGCTCATCAGAGGACAATCGACGAAACACAGACTTTTCCGAAAAGGTTTTCATTTAATCTCTTGAAACAAACTACACAGATTTAATATACTAATAAAACTCGAACAGTACTATAGTTTAAATTGCAAATCGAGATAATGTTTTATGAAACCAGTTTAGACTTAAAATAAACTGACTTTTACAGACATGAGATATAACTGTTGATGCACTAAATTTAATTTACGTGGATTATTCTTTCACAGTATACTAGATCGTCTTCCTTGGGTATGAGTCCTTTGTTACTCTAAGTTGAATATAACTCTTGGCAAACTCGAACTTAACACTGTTAGCATCACGAACTACCCGATCATGAGCTTCGCGAATTTTTGATCGTATAGAAAATGTTAACGATTATAGTAATGTCAGCAGAAGTAGTAGTGATGTCGTGATGCGTTCGGGCTCATGATAAAGGTCAAGCATTTCCCTTCCCCGAACCAATCGCAATGAGATGTAAATATCTGTTCCCATAATTTGACAAATCAGAAAACAATAGGGCAGTACAATGTCGATTCTCTTCCAATCATCAGGTTCGGTGTATCTACGGTGCAAGCGCTTCTACCCCGCTGGTAACGCATAGTTGCAGAATATAAACAATTTTTTCAGAAATTCGGCGTCCTCTATCGATGAGGCATCGATGGGGAAACGTAGAAGGACATCCGCGCGTTCGCTCCCCGATTGTTTAGGGGTTTTGAAAGAACAAGTAGGACGAGTAGCCGGTGATGATCGTTGCAATCGGTCACCTTAACGAAGGACAATAAATCTTTTATGTAAAGTTATATCATAGCAAAGTCTTCTCATTTCTCCTCATCTGGTGCACAAGAAGCGAAAGAAGAGGAATCATTCATAAGCTGTGGACACGCCGAGTTTCTCCGACAAATTGGTCCTTCAAGCACGACATAGTTTATAACGCAATACACGATGTAATATGCGACGTAATGGCATGACGAGATAGCACAGAGGTCGGTATACAGGGAAAGCAATTGCAAGTATGTCCGAATTAAATAAGCTTATACAAAGCGAGGCTTCTAAAAAGTTGGTTGATGCGCTTTCAAACTTTTGTGACGATTTTTTACGCGCAAGATAGAGTTTTACTTTACTTTTACATTTCTGACATATAGTCAAATCCCGTAAAGGAAGCGATGACAGAGTAGACCCAAATACAAGATAAGTAAATTGGATGCAATAGACGCTCAATTGCAAGAAAGGATTACATTTACAGAAGACAACCTGAAGGTTGCCGGTAAGATAAATATAATATTTACACCATTATTTATGGGCCATACAGCGCAGTGCGTCGCAATCGGTGCTGTCCTATGTGAATGCAAGCAGTTACGTGGAGGTCAGGTTACCCATAATGAACCTACCCACTTTTGATGGTAACTATGAGAAATGGCCGCAGAGCAGTTCTGCCAATGGGCGGATTCTACTCGTTGAAGAGCGGGTCACGGGGGCGGGGGAGGCAGCGGGTGTAGACCACCCCTGCCGCTCCCACGCGAATAATCATTATTTAAATGATACCACTGAGGGAGAGTTTAAAAAGTGAGTCTTCCATTGCTGCAGTGGTACCACTCGAGGTTGCAGGCAGCACTAGTGGGGACTCGAGTCGCCATTGCATGCAACTTCTCACGGTGGGGGGCGTTATATGGCGATCGCGCAGTGCCGTCAAATTGGATACATATGCGTGGAAGAGCCTGGATGCTTTGGCGGGAGTTGTCGCAATACTCTTCTGGGGAATCAGGGAAAGATGCCGAGACAACCTTGCCAAGGATCTGAGGATCAAAACTTCGTAATAAAAGGGATTCCTAGGTATGTTCCTATCCAGACTCCCGACTTGCTCTTGAAATGTTCGAGCCTTGGCCGTTCTGATGGCCTTTCTGAAGGCTCGCTGGCGCCCAAGCTCGCACGCGAGCCACCAGCAACCTCCAGTGGTATCACTGATGCAATGGGAGGCTTATCGCACGGATGTGCTCTCCTTCAGTGACACCACATGAAAAATAATTAATTAATCGGGCGACGGCGACAGCTGCCATTTGCGTCCCCTGCTTCCCTGACCCTCTCTTCGGCGCGCCTCATTCTGCAGCATGACCTGTTCGCAGAAGAAGGCCACGGCGCGTCAGAACTTTTCGCTGGCGATCATCGCGCGGACGACGACTTGCAGCGTGAGGTCCGCACCTATTTCATCTCGCAGGACACGGCGTTCGCACCTCTACGCTGGGCAAGACTCCAGCGTGTACTGCGTCGTGTTCCGCGCATCGGGACACTGGTGGCACTGCGTCGTCCGTTCCTTTTCGATCTGACACAGGTACTCACCGAAGCAACCATGTTCGGTGAGCACCTGTGTCAGATGTTAAGACTGTGCTCCGGCTGCGCCACGATTTGGGTCATAGTCATCAGTGCGTTCTCCCGTAGTCGTCAAAGTGATCATCGCAGTGATGCGTTGCTCATTGAGAGGCCGTCCCGGGTCTGGTTTACCCAGCAGGAGACGGCTACGTTTATCAGGACGCATAGATGATCCAACAAGAACTCTATCTCGGCCACCGCTTGTCAGCCCGACACGTCAAATCGATAATGAACCGTTCCTGCCATCTTACACACGTTGGTGAGAAGCCCCAATTGAGTTATCGTAACCTCATCTGTGTGGCCCAGTCGGGCACTACCCGCCTTCGTGCATCATACCTGGGATTACCCCACGCTGTGGTGTGGCCACTGTAATCCGTCAGGACGAGTATCGGGCGAAAGACAAGTTAGGAAACACATTATCTGATCTCGTCCAGGTTCGTTGCCAACACGTTGAGACCGCAGTTCGGCTAGATGTAACATATCACCGCTGCAATGTCCCCTTACTGTGCCGCCGTGTACCCCGCCTCACGGTTGGGCTTCCTGGCCTGAGTCCGTGAGAGAAATGGGTCTCTCAACGAAAGGGGCAGGAGGTTGTGACTGCTCATCGCACACTCCCCTTCGCGAGCTCTCTCTTAAATGCAACAAGTTTGCCCTTTATGGAGGCACCAACCTGCTGAAATAGGAAAGCGGGGGAGCAAGCCGTAGCTAACCCCTCCGCCGCTCTGTTCGTCTCGGGCGTTTGACCTTGTTAGGGCGCTTGACGAGAAATGTCGGTCCTCCGACATGGGAGAGGTGGTATTACCCCCCCCCCCCCTGCCAGACCCTTTTTTACTCGATGTTTTGGAATTTGCCCGAGTATGCCGCCTGAAATTTTTGGAGGATGCCTTTTTCCTCACGGCATCCAATTCTTCTCCGTGGCTACCTACCTTTGCCTGAAGGAGGAAAATTTCTCTCTGGAGAGACTCCCCTGTCCCCGCCCACCGCTTTAAGAGCTCTAGCCCCACAGCACGAGTCTCTCATGCGGGCAGTCGCAGGTAATGCGCGTTATCCGAGCTTGGATTGCTGGTCCCGAGGAAGACCTGTTTCATTATCGCTATTTGGTCGACTATTCGGGACCTTACATCTCCTGCGTGGAGCTATGCCATCTCTGCACGGCGATCCACAGGAAATGCTTCGCGAGAGGTCCGACTGTATTCAGCAGGCCCACTGCTGTGGCCATTCCTCTCTTGCGTCCGCTGGAGGACGCCTGACCTCGCGACGCTATCCATATCGACGAGGCGTCCGATTTGCCAGAATAGGCGAATGCAGACGCATCGGACGCAGGGGAGGCATCCGCGACGAAAGAAACAATTCCCCGTGATCCGCATCGACCTTCAACAAGGTTTGCTTACTCTAGGGCGTCGGTAGGTGCCATGATGGGATCGTTTGCGACTGTTCAGTTTTACGTCTCAGTAGGCATGCAGTCCTTAGCACATATACCTTACACCATTTAATATGTTGGAATATTCTTAGTCAGGTGTCCTGCCAGGAGCTTTTGCTCCAACCGATATAGCCCCATAGATCATTGAAACACGCAAGTCCCTCACCAGGACAAGATGATGAACCATGAAGCGGTCTTGTAGAATTCTTATGTTATAGCATAAGGGTTATAGCATACGAATGTAGACCCCGCGTAGACTCAGCAGTCCAGTCAAATTTGATTTCTCGTAAGTAGTGCAAATTACTTGGTTCATAGTTGAACTCAAATATCATTCAAATGTCATCGAGCATACCACAAATAAGAATAAATTACGCTTTTGGTCTTATATGCAAGCGTCCGGAGCTTCACAAAAACTTTTCCCTGAAAAATTATATCACATTTCACTTTGGAAATGGGGCGTCATGCCTTGTTGAACTGTGGATTAAGGAGAACAGAAAACTTATGAATCTTTTATGATGTGGAACAGGAAGCACTCGGCTTACTGAACTATGAAATATTTTTCTACTTTCTATATGTTGACGATATTATCTTATGTTTGCCACCACAGGAATCAACAAACACATTAAATATATACAATTCCATCCGTAATAGGTTACAGTTTACGATAGAGATCGAAAAACATATTCAGATAAGCGTTTTAGATGTCCTATTTATCCGCACAGAAAGTACAATGATCACAAATTGGTTTAGGAAACCAATGTTTTCTATTTCATTCTGTACTATTAACAAAGTGGATTTCATCATAAAAAAAAACGGGAAGGACCCGATTCCAAAAACTGGCACGTAAAACTTTGTCTACTGCATCAGTTGTAGTGATTGTAATCATGTATACGTAGGACGAAAAAAAATAAAATTGGGGCGCATTAAATTTGCGTATCGGTGCTGTGAAGAATCTGAGGGATTAAAAATTCTAAGACACCCTGAGCGATCTTGACGCGCATTAAATTTGCGATCGAAAGTTCAGGACTGTCTGAAATTCCCAACCCACATCTTCGGTTTTTATTGATCGGGGGCTTAGATGGAAGATTCAAGGCACATTCATTTGCCTATTGGAGAATCGTCGAAGACCACGATTCGTCCCGATCTAAATCGGTTTCGGAAAGCTCGAGGCGCATCAAACTTGCGTATTGGCGGACCCTAAGCGATCGATCGGTTTGATGAGTAAACAATTTAAACGTAAAATACGCGGCGGACGGAATTCAAAGGTTAAGAACTTTTATAGTAAATTAGAGAAAACAATAAAAGCCTTTATTGCCAAAGAAAGCGTCGTCGATGTCAAACACCCTCTTCAACCTGCTACTTCTGCGCCCAATATCCTCACCCTTACGGTGAATTCGTAAAGAAATTCACCGAATCTCTTAAAAACTTCGCTCAACGTGTTAATTAATCCGCCTCATCCCAGGGGAGTGTCGCGTAGACACGAAACCATAATTATCTTTATCTTAAAGTCTCGGTAAATAAATCGGGAAGACGCGAAACCGCGACTTAAATTCGACAGTCGCGGATAGTCCGTGACATATTTCTGATGACAGCAGTGATATAGTGACAAGATTCACGGACTCTGTGACGCATCCAAAGCAGTGTACGTAGCGTGTTTGTATATAAAACCAGTCTATTATACAGAGAATTGTACGGTGCGTCTGCTTTGCGCGAAGTCAAAGGTCATACTAATCAAAATGATATGACTCCTATGTAGAAATTCTGCGGAGCCTTGCTGTTGGTGCATTTAACCAGAAGCATAGTTCAAACTTATGGTGACGTCATAACAAACATATATTATTGGAGTGATTCTTAGACTATTCTTTTGTTAGTATCCACCAAACCTTTTCGATAATAAACATTTGTAGCCAATAGAGTTGCTGACGTACAAGAAGTTACTTTCCAAAATCACGAGACCGTTAACTGTTTCAGACGCTAATCGGTATTTGACGACTCTAATACAGCTCTTGCAGGTGAAAGAATTTTACACCGAATTGCGATGTCTAAAACAGAGATTACCACGCACTAGTTAATTACTTAGTCTTCATGTTTTTAGATATAATATAGGTATCATTAGAGTAGGAGAATAAGGAGTTGCAGATCACTGGCTCCCACTTCAAGGAATATGGCACAACTAAGAGACACGAGCATATTGTGGAGATGTCAGGGATGGGGGGGGGGGTGAACCGAAAGGGGTGGATCGGTAGGAGGTGGTCGGCCATGTTGACAAGGCCGATAGCAGGGGGGACGGGCGCAAATAAAATAAAGAGGTTGATCGGCAGATGGTGGTTGGTAAGGTAGGGCGCGGGTATACCTCCCCCCCCGGTCACGGCTTTCGCGCCGATGGTGTCAACAATCGGTCCAACATGACTGCTGATGTCACATAGAAATACTCGGATAAAAAGGAAGGAGCGTAGGCATAAAGATAAATTTGAGCAAGATATAACTTTGAAAGTAAAAGAATTAAAATTCTGATTTTGACAGAATCAGATTAAAAAGATAAGATAAGAGTCGTTGGTAACGTGAAAGAAGATTTGTGCTGTAATCTCAATATATCTACTTCCAAATGTATGCCATCCCCTGTTAGCTATTTAGTTTGGGATTAATACATTATCAATCTTGCAGAAACCATGTTAATTAATATTTATAGGTGGACATGTAGTAGTAGTAGTAATCTTTATTAAATATTGCCCTCGAGGTTTCTATCATACGTTGATTATGTAAATCCGGCTGCCACTATCCTTCTTCACTTATTGACTAACATTCCAATCTCTATTTCTTCCTTCCCCAAGGATGGGCACCTCCCCCTCTTCCTCTCCCCACCACTCTGATTCAGGATTTCTTCGTCACCCATTTTTTTCCATTTTCTTTTTTTTCTTCCTTTGTTCCTTACTCCTCTACTCTTCTGTTCTGCCTCCTTCTTTTTTCTTTTTTTCTTTTCTCTGCCTGTCTTCTTTCACTGTTCCTCACACACTTTTCTCCTTAGCCTTTTCATTTCTTCTGGATATTACACTTCTCGTCCTTTAGCACCCCTCCCTCTTTATCATACAACGTTCACAATTTTCCTCTTAACCTTATTTTCAGAGTTCTTACCCATAACCTTCTCCCTTTCTCTACTCTCTCTTTTGAGTATTTTTCATAAAACTCACCTTACTTTCTTCGCTATCCACGTCATGTCCTCATCTAACCTCTCGATTCTTATCCTCAGTTTTTTTTTTATGCATAATCTCCCATTTTTGTTGCTTATTCTTAAGCCTTACCAAATATTATCTCCCTCCTCCTCTTTCTATCTTCCCATATATTTCTTATGTCCCCTACTTGCACATTTGCATTTATCTAATCCAATATCATTTCAACCACCTCTCTTCTTTTTCCCTTTTTTACTCCTACTCCCCTAATAAGCACATTTCTCCTTCTCTCCTCTTTGCCCCTTATTCGTTCTCTTCTTTCTAACTCCGTTACTCTTTCCTTTATCTCACTCTCTATTCCCTTCTCCGCCTCTCTGTTATGCCTATTCATTCCCCTCTCTTCCTCCTTCTTCTCTAGCCTTTTTACCGTCTTACGTATTTGTTTTACCTCTTCTTTCGTCTTCATCCTTTCCTTTCTTTTCCTCTTTATCGCTTCTCTATCCACCTCCGTAACCGCCCCAAGTTATCCGCATATTTCTCATCCTGCTGCTTTGTCTTCCTACTACTTTCCTCATCATACTCCCTACCTTTTCCTTTCACCGCGCTATACTTTCTACAATCTCCTCGCTCCCCTCCTTGGTCCTGTCACTCCCCGTCCGAGTATGCGTAAGCCTTCTCCTTTCTGCGAACACCAGAGCTTCCCCTTTTCCACTATTATGGAATTCCCCCTCTCCCTCCTCTGCTGCTCCCTATTATTATTCATTCTCTCCTTCTTGCTTTCTATCTCTTTCCCCTATTTCTTACCTTTTTTTTTTTTTTAATTGGACCGTTTATTTTGAAAGTGGTGTAAGTCCACTTAAAAAAATGAGATATCATGTAATTTATGCTTAATTTAGTGTAAACTTTTTATGCATAACTAGTTAGTATTTAATTTCTTAAAAAACGCCTGTTGGTTGCGGGTCAGTAGCTTGTTATTTTACATTTGTTTTATATTACGTGTGAAGAGTTACAAGTTTAGGTTGCTTACTTTATTTTTTTCGTAAAATGGATAATTTCATATTAACATCAGATAGTGATATAGGTAAGAAGAAATGGTAAATCAATATTATTTTATAACAATATTATTTTATGACGGTATGGCGATATTATTTTATAACAATTGAAAATATTTACTTTAAAAATTTTTAAACTAATTCACACAGAAATAAAGCTCAAGAATATAAAGAAGAGAGAAAACAAGAAATCTTTACAAGAAGATAAAATTCTGGCATCAAAAAATCCTGATAAATACTTTGCCTTTTATTTTGATTTACAAAAAACTTTACCCTACCTGAAATTATCTGTCTCAATCGCATATTATAAGCGAAATATGTATGTTTCAAACGAGGGCTTTTACAATTTCCACGATAATAAAGTTACGTGTGGGACGAAACTATTGCTTCCAGGGGATCGCAAGAAGTAGGTTCTTGCTGTTTGAAACATCTACAAAATGTAACAACCCACAGTCACGTTATTGCATATAGTGACATGTGTACTGGGCAAAATCGAAATGTACAAATGGCGTTGATGTAGTTAAAGGTTGTACAGACGTTGGAAAATAACATTGACATAATTGATCACAAATTTTTACTGTCAGGGCATTCATATCTTCCGAACGATGCAAATTTTGGAATCATAGAATCGGCATCATAGAATCGGCATCATAGATTTTGGCATCACCATAGGATTATTATGATGTGATAAAACACTCTAAACAACATAATAAATTCATTTTACATGAAATGAAACTAGAGAATTTCATTTTAACAAAAAATCTTCAAAACACAATCAAAAAACAGGTAAGAAGAAACATTAGTGGAAAAAGGGTAAATTGGTTACAAATATGTTGGATGAGGTTTTTCAAAAGTGCACCATATACTATGTTATATAAAACATCGATGAAGGACAAAGAATTTCAAACTGTAAATTTATTACCTAACAGTCCTGGAAGGTCGCTAAAATTTGAAAAAATCGTCGTGGCGCCTTTGTACCAAGATGTCAGGCCTATTACTTATAAAAAATATAAAGATATCGAGCAGTTATTACCTTATATACCTCTGGTGCATCATGAATATTTAAAAACACTACCACATGCAGAGTATAAGTAAATACTACCAATATCTTGTAATTTTAACAATTTATTTTAACGTCTGAAATTAAAAATACTACTTCTATTTTATATCTTGTTATTATTTCTAAATAAATATGGATTAATATCAAGTATATTTCAAGTGATATTCGATTTTTCAAAATTGAAGTTAAACGATTTCTACAATCGACTAATTTTGAAAGTGATATAATTCCATTTGTAGCCCGTATATATACATTGCTTTAGTTAAATTTGTCTAAAACAAATTTATATAATCAAGTTACATATTGATAAATTAGTAGAAACATTGCCACACCCGATAATATTAACCCATATTTTTAAATTAACACATATGCTAACGGTTAATTTTCTCGAAATAAGAGAAAATAGACTTACACCACTTTCAAAATAAACGGTCCAATTCATTTGCAGTACTGACTGCTAAGGTCATTTGGCCTAAGACCTAAATATTATTTAAGATGGGTTCCAAACCATCAGTGCTACAGTATACATATTACATGGAAAAATCAGAGGTGATGGACAGGATTCTAACCGAAGTCTCCTGCGTAGAAATTTGAGCTTCTGTCCACAACACAACCGTAGCTGTATTCTATCCTTTTTTACTGGCGTTTATCTCTCTATCAGCTAATATCTCTTTGCCTTCACCCGTTTCCTCCGTACACTTTTCCTTCCCTCTTCTACTCTATTTGCCCCGACCTCTTTTCTTTGCCTGCCTATTCCATCCTTCCTTATACCTTTCTACTCCCGTTTCTCTCTTACCCCTTATACCCTCTTCCTCTTCTTTAATCTTCCTCACAAAATCACAGTATCAACGCCTGACCTCCTTTCATATGCACCGGAAACGGAAGCCTAGATGGACATAAAAGTTACATATTAATATTTATTTATACAATACAAATATATATTTTTGTAATGTAAGCATTACGCATCCGTAAACTGAAATAGATTTTTTGAATCTTACATCTTATTTGGAATATCTGGTTCAAGTCCTTCAATTATATGCTGAACTTCTACTGATTTATTTCACCAAAATTACAAAACTGTTAAACATCTTCAATCTTCGGTTCCCTCTCAAGGAATGAACATGTAACATATGTATATTTATCTACAATAAATATATGGTTTAAATTAGCAAACTTTCTTTCTACAGTGTTTTTTATCATTTTTTTTTCATATAGTGCACTGTAGCCAAGTACTATTATAATAATATGCTAGAAGAAAGATTCTTTTTATTTTATATGCTGGAAATTTTTATAGATTTCGCGGCTTTCTGGAGAGATATCTGGGTAAGTGCCAAATTCGTACCGGGTAAAACCACCACGGCGGCCATCCTATGCGCAGTTTGGAGGGGTGGGGTACCGGGAACTACAAGCAACACATCACGGTGCCCGCCCCGCGCTACAATCCCTTAGGTGCACTCACACTTGATGGGATTTTGAGACCCCCTAGGCAGACCAACAACTCTAATTTGACAGCGTTGCGTGACCACTATGCACCCCCCCCCCCCCAGAAAAGTCCTGGCCAATTTGGTAGGTACACTAGCTCGCTCCGGTATAGATCATGGTTCATGTTTTTGCGAACGCTATAACACATCGCGAATACCCTCCTCTGGTTACTCACTCGCAATCTTTTGTAACAGTCGCTATGAACAATTTCGTTGTAATTAATTTTTTATTAAGTACAAGGTCTCCTATACCTAATCGGCGTTTATCATTTCCGTGGTATCCTCAGTCAACAATATACTATTATGTTCTGTTAATTTATAATAATTAAAATATATTAGTCTACTGTTATAATAGTTATACGTTTCCAATCGTAGCTTATAAAAACTATACTAAAACCGCACATATGGTAGAACTCAGAACACATAGAAAAAGTCATATAGAACTCCCGGTGGACATGGTTCTGAGAGTTCTATCGGATAATACAGACCAAATCAATAATTTGTTCCGTGATCCCTGAAGGAGGGCAAGGAGAAGCCGGAATGCGATCGTGGAGGTGCCAAGTGGCAGGGACCGGCTGACCGGACCCGCGCGATTTACAAACTGCGCAGAAACTTATAATCATATTTAATTTAATGTGTGAATGTGAATATGATATTACGAAATTTAATATAAGTTATTGGCAGTATAGAGAGATGGAAAATGGCGGTATTAGCTTTAAACATTGAAAAAATGTCCTTAGAGAAGAAACTTTTACATCTTAGTTACTTCGTATGTCTTCCTAATATCCGTTGCTTCGCCAGTTACTCCAACGAAGCTACTAAGATGCAAAAGTTCTTCGTTCTTCGTTCTTCTAAGTAAAGCCAATATCCTCATTTTTCATCTCCTTATACTGCCAATAACTTATATTAGGTTTCGTAATATCATATTTGCCAGTTTTTATGAACAATGCAACAATATATATCAATATATATTATACCGGGCAAGGTTATAAATTTCAGCGCAGTTTGTAAATCGCGCGATATTGAGCATAGAATCGGTAAACCAGGTCCAGCCGGTCCTTTCCACTTGGCACCTCCACGATCGCATTCCAGCTTCTCCTTGCCCCCCTTCAGGGGTCGCGGAACAAATTATTGATTCGGTCTGTAAGCTCACCGGGAGTTTTTAACCATTTCGTTACGAGCGCCGGATATAGCCGGCATCCATTCGATGACCTGTGTGTACGAGTGCCGAATATAGCCGGCATCCATTCGATGAGCTATGTGTACGAGCGCCGGCTGTAGCCGGCTCCAGCGTGATACCGTTCACCCAACGGCCCCGACTCACAATATGCACATTTTGTGGAGAAGCTCTCCATTCAGTGGCGCTACTCCGGCAGCGCGGTGCCCCGTTTGGTGGCGTTATTCCAGCGGAGCGGAATGCCGTAACGAAAGGGTTAATAGCTCATCTGAGAGTAAAACTTTCGAAAAGTGCTTCCAAAAGAATCCACCAAACATTGCACAGGCAGATTTGTACTTATTTATATTTTATATACTTCATTTAATGGTAAAATCTTTAATTTTTCTGCCGATATAAATAATCGCATTGAAAACCTCCTCATTGAAAAAATTAAGAAGTTCTGTAAAGATGAAATCTTCAAATTGCGTAAAGATAGAGTATTGGTATGTATCAAAATGGCATATATATAATGTAATAAATTTCTCTCAAAATTTAAATTTGCTGCGCTTTAATTTTCCTTAAAAATCAGCACAAGCTGTCTGAATATTTCGTTACATTGTTTATGTCCATAAGAAATTTCCCATCACTGATGAGCAGAATTTGAATTTAGATTTTCCATATATAAATATTTCAAAAAATTCTGCATTTTGGATAATCAATTAAAAAACGCGATTAAAATCCTACATTTGCGTAATTGGAACAAGAATTTAGGATTGTCTTTTGTTACTAAGGTTTTTTGTCCACCCTGCATGACATAAGCAAATTATGATATTGCTCTTTGGAATTCATATTGCGATGTGAAAACCTATTTCAACCGACAAAATTAACATAATCGCATATCGAACTGAACTAATGCGTGATTACGTGATAGTAGGCTGTCATTAAAAAATGTTTTAATCATGATGTGAATAGCAATCAATAAAACCAGATGATTATTTTTTGTGAAGTTTGTTATGACGTAGTAATATATTACGGCATCCCTAATTTAGCATAAACTAGACTCTAAAGATTCAAACGTCTTCATAGGTCTTTAAACGTAAAAAATAGTTGCCTTCATTTCTAATCGTATAAAGCATTCTTTGCCATGAAATTTAAGACATTAAAGTACAATTTTTTCAAAATAAGTCCGAATTTATTAGAATATATTGTAATTCATTATGCTACTATTTCATCGCTTACGTAACACGAAATAGTTATGTGCATATAAAATCAAATATTATTTTGATTAGCATGTATATGATCCGGATTGCGTATTAAATTATAGAATAGCCCATTTTAAAGTACGTAAAACATTCGTTAAAATTCTATGTACATACTTATGTCGTATAATATTATTTATTTACTCTTATTTAATGTAATAATTTCATTACAAAACATCGGAACTCTCTTGTCTCTATTAAAATAAAAAATCTTTTCCGAAATAAATTTGTATTATCACGGTGCGAACTATATCTTTCTGTATCCAAAAATATAACATAAAAATTTGAAATAAGTCATGTATAAAAAAGTGTAATACGGATTTCCAATATTATCAAAGTAATCTAAAAATTCTAATAAATTGTAACATAATATAGAATGTATATTTTTATAAACTATACCGTATGTCCAATGATAAGCGTACCTCCTAAACGGTTGGGAATGGAAGATATTATGTTAAATTGTATCACACGGTGCATAATATGCAACTAATTTTATGCATCGTTGCATAAAAAAATGCAACTACACTTTTCTTTATATAGAAACCTATGTTTCTGCCGTGGTTTTTGATGTCGACGCAGTTTCTTGTGTTCGATGTAAAAGTAATAACATACTTATATCCAAAACTTCTTCGTTTCAATAATGAAACTAAAATTTCTCTGAATTATTTTCGTCTCTCGACAAATGTTCCACAATATCATACTTATCGGTGTACATGGATATCGGTGCCACATGAATTGAATGAAAGGCAGATCGAAAATCGAAAAAAACACTTGTGAAATTTTGCTTCAACGACACGAAAGAAAATCAGTTTTACGTCGAATCGTTATTGGCGATGAAAATTAGATTTATTTTAAGAATCCTGAACGGAAAAAATCAGGGGGTAATCCGAGACAACCATCAACATCGACTGCAAAACCAGATCGATTCGGTAAGAAGGCAATGCTGTGTGTTTGGTGAGGTCAGAAAGGTGTAGTGTATCACGAGCTTCTAAAACCTGGTGAAACTGTTGATACTAATCGCTAGAGACAGCAAATGATCAATTTGAACCATGCATTGATCGAAGAACCACCAGAATGGGCCATAAGACACGGCAAAGTAATTATGTTACACGACAATGCACCTGCACACAAAGCAAAACCGGTTTGTGGAACCGGTCAGGATACAATCAAAGCACTTGGCTGGTAGCTGCTACCCCACCCGCCATTTCATCAGACTTGGCTCCTTCCGACTACCATTTGTTTTCATCGATGGGACACGCATTGGCTGAGCAGCACTTCGATTCCTATGAAGAAGTCGAAAATTGGGTGTCTGATAGGTTTGCTTCAAAAGACGAACATTTCTATTGGCGTGGTATCCACAAATTGCCACAAAGGTGGTCAAAATGTGTAGAAAGCAATGGTCGATACTTCGAATAAAATTTTTATACTTTCCCATTCAAAATTCGTGTTTTATTTTTACAAAAAACGCTCACTTCATACCGGTACACCTGATACATTACAAGAAGTGTTCGAACGCTCCTCCACTGCAATCTTCCATCTAGTTTTTGACGTTACGCAACACATTTTCGATGTCGCTTTCCGTAATTTTGGATATTTCTTGCCGAATGCGTTGTTGGGACTTGTCAAGAGTAATAATGTGACGCAAATATACCATATCTTTTAGAGTACACGGTGATCGCGGTGGCCATAAGACCGGCCAAAATGTACGAATTTATTTTGCTTCACAAGTTGTATTTAAAAGTCTGACAACTCTCTATGAATTGTGAGCTGGAACCCCGTCTTGCTGAAAGTACCTCTTGTTTCGTCGTTTGCTGGGATGAATATCTGTATCGTGTAAGGGAGCTAGTAGGTCAGATTCCAAAAGTTTAGGTACTTCTGACCGGTCAATGTTTAGCTAAAAAAATGTGGTTCGATAATCCATTTGCCAAAAATTTAAATCACATTTACGCTGTACCATATTTGATTATTTGCGTCCCTCCTGAGGCTTGGATTTTCAACGGGCTATGTATTGTAACCGTTCTTTCTCTTTTAAGAAATTGTTCTATAAAGCACTGGCAGAGATTGAATGAAAGTTACGAATATTTTAGTTTTGAAGATGATTTTTAAGTTCTTATCGCGCGGGGGTCACCACGCCACGCAGTGGCAAAGCGCATTGTGCATCGTTTGCCTCTCTGTAGACATAAATCCTTCGATTACCCGTGACGAATAGGCTTTGATGTATCCACTCGATTATCTATCGCCCACGGTGCCAGCCGTCGGTTTTAATTACACCGTGTTTTAGCCACGCTCGTTTTCACGCTTTGTGCCAGGAGGAGGAGGAGGAAGGTCCTCCGGTACGCTTCTCACGGAGTAGCGCCTACCAAACTGAAATCTTTCAGCACGGGGCACCGGGGATTCTTTGAAGTATCGACTCGAGGGACAGGCCGCCTACCCCCGCGG
>JBCFXI010001536.1:0-49137 GCA_038496175.1 Ampulex compressa | reverse complement strand
TTATATATAATTATATATAATATAATATATAATTTATACTATTATATTATAATTACTTTGATCTAATGATAAGCGAGAGCTAAGAAGGATTTTACTTACGTCTAATGATAAGTGAGAGATGAGCATCATGGTTTTTTTTTACTAGATTAGAATCGAAGTATGAGATGTGAAAGAAGGATTGTAAGTTTGAGATTTTGTGTTAATATGTCTAAATATTTGATCAGAATTATATGAGAGTGAAATCTGTGATTAGTTACTTGCCAACTCGATAGAAGGAGGCGGTTGAGCTTGTGTGGGAGTCTGAGTGTAGCGTTAGGAAAGTTTATTATCGATTCTAAGATTGGAGAGTCTTTGTCTAGCTGGATTTTGTCTTTCAAGGCTAAAGCAAGGGAATGGAGATAAAACGATGCTGTTGTACGAGTAAATAGTCGCTTTGGAGAGAGATCTGAGTATAGGATTAGGAAGACTCGATATTTTTTTTTAAATTCATTTCTGGCACTGACTCATAAGGTCATTTCTCCTAGGATCTACTGTTTAAGGTGAGTTTCCAATGACCAGAACTGGAATATACGTGTTATACAGAAAAACCAGAGGCAATAGACAGTATTCTCAGCCATGGAAGTCCGAGTCTCTATCCACTGCACCACCATTGCTCTCAAAATTCGATATTAACAGATTATTTGAGAGGTGAAGAATTTTAGACCTCCCTCGATCTTGTCTTTCGATGTCGAAACGCAGAATTCGAGACAGAATGACGTTGTTGTAAAAGAAAACAGACGGTCTTGGATGTAACTCTGAGTATAGGACCGCCAAAGTTTATTCTCAGTGGTCGATTCTAAAATTCAAGGGTTTTGGTCTACCTCGATTTTTTCTCTCGACACTGAAACATCGAAACATCGAGACGTCGTTGTGTATATTAAGAATGTTTATTATTAGCTGTCGATTTAAAGTACGGAGAATTATCGACCTCCCTCGATTTATCTTTTCACGATGAAAGTGATTCCGTTCTATAAACACCTCGACGTATTCGGATCGAAATTTGAATATAGCCGCAAGGTTCACTGTTAACCGTCGATTTAAAGAGTGAAGCATCATAGCCCTTCCTCGACTTCGTCCATCGATTCCGAAAGACCGATATTGGGTCAGAACGACGCCTTTGTGTAAGTACATAAACGTACTTCAGCCCAAATCGGAGTATAGGATTATCCAACTTCGTTATTGATAGCTGCTTTCAAAGGTGAAATACTTTAGACCTCCCTCGATTTTGTCTTTCAACGCTGCATCCCCGGAATGTCGACGCGACGACGCTCTCGTACAAAAATACGGATCGTCCGAAAACCAAAATCGGAGCGTACAACCGGCGATATTTATTGGCTGTGGTCTATTTCGAAATCCAAGGGGATTTATGATTTACGAAGCATCGTTCTACGATGCTTAAACAACGAAACGAGGGCAAAAGTGCACCGCTGTATAAATAGATATAAGCACGCTCCTGGACGAAAATTTCAACCTGAAACACACACAGGGCTTTCTTAGTCGTGGCTGATTTTAAAATTGGAGCGCTTTATATTTTCAACCAAGATTCCATCGATTCAGTATACTCCGACGTGAAAACGTCCTTCTCGAATATCCATCCACGCTGGCTCACTCCGCATCGATGGTGTCCATTGTTTCCGGGGGAATTTAATGATTCAGAGCAGCGATCCGATCCGAGTGTCTCGTTTTGGTGATAAATGCGGTTGAGGAAGGTGCTGGTCGGCGCATTTGTTTAGCTTATGACCATTAGCGAGTTGGTTGAGCGTGTTGTACGGAGAAGTAAAGTTTCAGACGTTTCAATGGCACTCACAGGATTGTAACTAAATGAACGTGAGACCGGCAGAATATTACTGCACACCTTTGTAAACAGTTCCAACACAGGGTTTACTGTCCTCCGAGCGCAATAGACCATAATTTCACATACACGTGTACTCGCTGCGGATCTGGGAAACATTGAGTTCCTTATGGACTCTCATACGTCTACCAAGTATTCGCTTTCTAACGTATAACTCAAAATGTCAACGCGTTACGCGTTATATCCGCTTTCGATCAATTTACTTTAATTTCTATAGGCGACGGATTGTAGTACGTTTAATAAAAATCTTTTATTATTTTTTTATCTTTATTATCAATATATATATACAGTTTTATAGATTTACGTATCGATTAATGTATAATCGTACAAAAAATGTACACAGTAGAAATGGCACATCGATCGATACACCTCGTGTAATTTCATATCTACTCGACATTAAACGATCGTTCATCTACTTATTCTCAATCAGTCCACGATACACGGAGAAAAGATATTCTACACACAAATCGAGAACTAATTCCAAACATTTCGATCGTCTAGAATCACGATTACGAAAGAATAAGTAAATCATCTCGCATAAGACCAGCATGAAAAACCCGCCAGTAAAATAACCTAGAGAATCAACAACTCCATCGATCAAGATACAACGCCAAAGTAAAAAACCAGCAATAAACGATACCAAAGTCAGTCTATCCATCGATTCATCGATTTCGCTTCCAAATCTACGATTCAACGCCAATCTCGTAATTTTTCCTTTCCGAAACTCGTAATCAATTCAAGCATCCAACACACGAGACTCAATAACCCATTTTAATATACCAACGAGCACCCGGAGACCTTCGTCCTCCGCACTCCACGACGAGCCTTCGATCATTCCAGGAATATAATACAATATTCCACGATAAGCCCGCAAAGACCACGACCAAGCATCGCTTACTCGAACCACCCCCCCACCTTCTCCCCCGCTTTATCATCGTCACATCGCACTCGTTCCCTCTCCATATAATTATCGACTGTAATTCGTTTACATCGAGATCCCCCTGCGGACTCGTACACGCCTATCTTGATGAGGAAAATTTCGCAAAAGCCGCGAGGCACTTAGCGTGTTAACGAGCGGAGCGTCGTGGGCGTAACGTCGTCGATGGGTGGCGAGAGAGAGAGAAAGAGAGAGAGAGAGAGCGAGGGATCGGCCTGCGCTTTGTATTGACTACGTCGCCAAGGTAAAAGGGGGCTTATAGGATTTCCCATTTCTATCACTGGCTCCGCCACAGTTTCCACCGCGAGTGGAGCGGTAAGAAGCTCTTTTCCCGGTACCGCGGCTCTTACCGGCGCGGAGGATGGAACCTTTCAGGAGCATCTCCTCGAGTACAAAAGGGGAGGGGGGAAGACCGGGCGAGGAAGTGCGCATGCGCGGCCGAATGTAGGATAAATACCGATAATGGCGCCTCGTGCAAATCCTGGAGCTGGCGATCTTCCTTCGTTTTTTCTCGATCGCGAAGCAACGAGTTGGTGGCTTCGATGGAGGAAGGATCGCTGCTGAATCCTGCGTGTTATCTGTGGTTTTTCCATTCGATATTGTATATGGTAGATCTGGTGGTTGGGAAGCCATTTTAATTCTTTCTGGGATGAATTGTATCTGCGAATGACAGGACCGGCGTGGTATTTACTCTGGTATTTCAGGTCGATGGTGCTGATTAATGCTATTTTTATCAGCCATTTTGCAGACGGATTTAAGTGTACTCAAATATATATCCTTAAAGAAAAAGAGGACAATTTTTGTTTGGTATTATTTTATTCAATTACGTGTACAGCTGGAAGACGATCCTGGATAAAGACTACGACGTTTGACAAATTAGGTTTCACGTTTGTATAAACATCGGCAGATAAAGTAGCAGCGTGTAGATAGCGAAAGACACTTTTGGGACGGCCTAATATAAGTAAAGCGATAAATGAGGTAATACGAGTGGCTTAACTCTTATGTACATACATACAGAGTAAAGATAAAAATTATAAACATTTCTTTTAAACGTTATTTTGATCAATTACTTTAGTAATCCGAGAATGAAGAAATACACTTTTACACGCACTGCTCTCCTTCTGTTCTTAATATATTATTTTCACAACGGAACATTGATAATCTGTACAAACAGAAACTGCTCAAAGAATAATACTTATCAGCTTCAAGATCTGATTCCAACGCGGTACGTACTTTAAATACACCATAAATCCCGATCGATTCACGAGACACGTAGTCCTTCGCATTCCTCAGGGTCCATCGAACACAGCTCCAACCGCCGACAAAACGTGGATGAAGGATGCAAAAGAAATCGAATACAGGGCAAAGCCGCGGAACGTGCCGAGTAAAATAGGGTGCAGCCGGCACATTCGGTATCGAACATGATAAATCAGATCCGTATTGGGGAAAGGACGCGCGTATATTTTCATTAAGCACTAAATCTTGATATTAGCCACCTCCTCCTCCTCCTCCTCCTTCTGCATTGCTGGGGGCTTCGTTCACGATTTTCTTACCCCGCGGCCAGTTTATCGCACGCTTTCATGCATCTTTTATTGGTTCATTTGCGGGGCGTGGCGCGAGAAACAAAATTGGCCGATGGAACTTGCGGGATATTAAGGGAATCGGATGGCGAACTAAAGCAATTTTGTCACGGATCGCGCGCGCGCGCCAACCCTCCCCTCCCCCTCCTCTTCTTCGCCCCTCGTGGAAAAGTTTCAAAGTCACCGCGGGTCCTTCTTGGTGGAATCGACTTTTTCGCCGTTTGTTAAAAGTTTAGCGCCTCCGCGACCTTTTCGAGGGACCGCGGCGCAGACATCGAGTGCTCCGCCATTCGGCGTGTTTCATAATTCATTATCGCTCCTCGACTGGCGAAAGTTCATAATGCGAGACGATCGTGGAAACTCGAGGTCTGGCTGGACGACAAGGCGTTGATTCGATTGTTGGGGAAGGTCATTTGATTGAAGGAACAGATCGATGATCCTACCTCGACGTACGATCGTCCTTGCTATCTCCATTTTTCTCCATGGGTCTGCGTTATCGAGTGAAAGAATGCTCGGGAATTTCAATATATGCCAATGAGTAATTCCCGATTCTTCTCGTTGGTAATTCGACGCGTTGCATATGTACATAATGAATTACCATTGGCCTCGTTCGGTCGCGAGCATAATAGAAACGGGGCAAACTAGTTAAGGACAAAGACGACGAAGTTACCTAATCTAACTTGCGTAATGCTCTTTAACGGTTCTTGAAATTACACCTAGGAGTGACCGTATTGATCGATCGGTATTTTGGGGAATACCCGAAGTAAATAAAATTCGAATCAGGGGGAAGGGTGCGTTTGAAAATTCGGGTCGTTTGGATGACCTGTGAAATACTGGGTCTCTTAATGTCTTTAAATAACACGATTTTCCAGCGTCAAACGTTCAGAGCTGTCGATCCGATTTTTACCTCTGGAAACGATCCAACCGATCGCAACATCGGGAATAATGATCATATAAATACATTCTTTTTGATCTATTTTACATATCGACTGCTAAGGCTATTCGTCCTAGAACCTACTGTTTAAGGTAAATTCCGAACTACCAGAGCTACTGTATACGAATCACATGGAAAACGCAGAGGCGGTGGCTGTAAATTGGGCGATGCCAAAGATCAAGGAGCCTTCTTCGATCTCAACGAGTTTTGCGAGAAAATTCGATGACAGTTTAACCTTTTAGGTAAAAAAGAATTTTTTGAGGTCAAACATTTATGTTGAAACGATACAGCACTGCAATGTCCACGGGCAATGCCATTCTCTGCACGAATACATTCAAACGAAGTATTATATATATTGCACATACCTTAACTTTAACGATTCCCTTTAATAATTCATAACACAATAGAGTATGATATATTTTAAAACATGGTACAACACACAAACCCACGTCACGATCTCCAAACCCATACCTACATCTTCGTCTCACATCGTTTTTCGAACCCACTATACAATTCCATAACGCTTTTTCAGACTCTCTCAATTTACAGTACGACAAAAAAATGTTCCTTCGTTACTCTAAACGGCCTATCAACGACGTATCCACTATACCTAACGTAACTATTCGAATACAGGATTTTTTAGAAAGCCACTATAGCAGCGCGTCCTCCTGAAAAATGTAATCCGCGAAGGCCACTGTAGTCGCGCGTCGTAGCTAAAAGGTTGAACGCGCCGGATGACCGCAGAGCATCGATGGTTACGACGCCGAAGCGGAAACAATTCTCGTCCGAGTCTCTCTAAACAGAGGCGTACCGCGCATCTGTTGGCAGTGCAAACTCCAGGTGGACTATCGAGGGGCTTCACATCCGATCATTAGGGCGGCTAACGTCGGAGATCCGGTCGGTCCGGGGGCCTCAATAAGATAAGCACGTTTCCAAGCTCCGCCTCGCGAACTTGTCGATAATTTGCACCGCATTCCACGCTTCCATTCTAACACCACTCCCCATCCGATCCCGGGTCTCGAGTCTGGCACTGCGGAATTCCTCAGCTCCACGGACCTTTGGGCTGCCTCGGGAAGATCAAATTCTGTCCGCCGCCCGGGAGACTCCAACATCGTCTTCCCGTAACGGGACACTTTCACGTATTCGGATTACCTTTAACCGGCCGACGAAACTCGGCTGCCATTTCAAACGTCCCCGCAAAACGTCCCGGAATTCCGGATCACCCCTTTTCCCGGGGAGCGCTTTTTCGAGGCGCGGGCCTCCTCGTCGAAGCACGCTCCTGAATGTTTCACACCCGGGGCCTTCCCGCCCGATCGTACTTCATCGCGGTACGGGAACGTGGATCCTTCAGAGGGGGCATCGGTGTTTTACTGGTTCCTCGAACGACTTGGCGGCGTTAACCAGCACTGCAAGGCATGAGAATTTCAGGAGGTCGTCCCATCCACTTGCGCCTCGGTCAATCGAGCTCTCGTCATCTCTCGATATTCTGCCTTGTAAATGGGAAAGAAATGCGCGTTGAGTATATCTAGCATTCGTTTTATTATACCTGAAACTGTAATAGATGATGTCAAAGCGTCGCTGAACTGTTTAATATATAAGTAATTCCAAGTGTAGAGAGTTGATCTTTGGAAAATGGTCCGACATTTCCCGATAATCTCGCCTTCGATTTATGAGCACTTTTGGCGATATTGCTTACTCTATATATTGTCTTTCTATTATCTTATTCTAGAATTTCGTTAACACTAAAGTGCGAGGAGAGCGAGGAAATTTAGGAGGAGCACTGGTCGTGGGAGGCTAACGTGATTCCCTCAGTCGGCCAGACGTCCACCTAGGATAAGGCCTTCGAGCGAATATCTCGAAAGGGGATAGGGAGGAATATGGGCGCTCTGACAGAAGGGTTCGACGCCATGAGCGCAAGCAGATCACACGCGAGGCTCCAGCTGCACGCAATGAACGTGCATTAAGCCATGCGCATGTGGTCCAAGACCATCGGGATTATGGCGAGAGCTAATTAACTCCATCGGAGCGTGCTCCTTTCTCTGCTTCTCCTCCTTGCCGCCGGACGAGTAGCGCGGCTACGCCATCGTGGTGTACAGAAATAATACGCCAAAAATCGAATTCAACCGCAGGAACAAGGGTGGCTCTTCGGCGTACGATTTAATTAATGCAGGCATTGATCGTAAAAATGTTGGTTATCATTTTCGATGCCTCTCTTGGATGGAAGGTGACCGGTGTTAAGGCTTCGCGCATTTTTCTTTTCTTTTTTAAGGCTTGTAATTAACTCTAGAATGAAGTAATAGGTATATTTAAACATCTCTCTGTAAGTGTATGTGTATAAGCTTATTTAGTCCTCTGGTGTTCATATGTGATATTGAGGCCAAGCTCTTAATGTGGTATATTTATAATGTTTTCATTGAAATTTGAGCATTTTACTTGTTTTCATTATGATCGAAATCTCATGTGGATCTTATAGATCGTTATATTGCATAATGTTTTATTTAGCTTCTCTTTTTTATATAATGGACATTTGCGTGCGCTTGAAGATTAGATTATAATAGTTGAATTTGGAGCAGTGTTCTGAAATCGATGTGTAACCGACATTGTGACACTCGAGAATGTATACAGACAGAGAGAGGATATATACAGAAAAGCGACGAAGGTGTATACGCGTTTAACACAGACCGAGAAGAGCCGCGTTTAATCGAACCACCGTTGATCAAGCGGATGACTTCTTACATTAATTTCTCATTCAGATTTATAATCGAGCGATCCAATGAATTCCGTTTTGCTTGGGGGCTCGAGCGCGAAACGGATCAAAAGGAATCCGAATGGCAATGAAGGGGTGCGATTTTCAAAGGGTCGCTAATCTCTTGCCACGGAGGCTCCGATTGAGCGGCTAAAGCTCCGTTTCAATTGCCAACTTGAACCACGTCGTCCGATTATTCTTAACCGCGTGCACGATGACGTGTACTCGACATGAATAAACACACCGGCCATGTCCAATCAAAGCGTCGCATTTCGTCCGCCATATTTCGATATCTTCAACCTCCGTTTCAGCAACGCTGCATTTACATGTTACACGATGCTAAGAGCAATATTGGATCATCATTTATAATGGACGTTCGAGCGTGTTTTCCAATGTACCCACGTTTAAGAATGTTTTAGTACTCGTTCTGGGCGAAATCTACCACACGTTTATCATTCGGTATATAAAAGTTCCTTTTTTTTTTTTAACAGTAACAACGTTATAATAGCTAACTCGCAAATTCGAGTGCGTGTTACTCCCAAGATGGGGAGACCATCGGGCGCTTCTTAAGAAGATGCATTAAAAAATTATGTCACGAGCTTTGGACTTAAGCAGTGCACTATCCTCTAACTTTCTTACATTTTTCTGCGCAAACTTGGCAAAAGCGTTCCAACGAGATACGCGTAATGCTTCGCAATAGCGAAGGGCATCATCCTCGCGGAAGCGTTTGCGAATTTTGATGTTAACCGGCCTGGGGGGGACGCAATGACTCGACGTGTTTAGTCAGCGGCTGTTTACAATGCCGCGATGACGGATATATTATTTCTATCCCGATATGGGCAGGAAGCGCGAGCCATTAGGATATTTGCAAATTTCAACCCGGTTAATTATACGAGTATTGCCGGCTATTTAGTCGAGGTATATATATATATATATAGAACGATATGTTACGCGCAGGAGAAAATCGTCGCCACTGACCGAAATTCGCGAATGCCGGTTAATCTCAATTATCTCCTCGTATTTTTCCGATCCGACTAATCACGATTATTCGCGTCAGACTATTTCAGGAATGGTATATCCTAAGGGGACAAAATAGAAATCGCGAGAGGAAGCGCGCAGTGAAATGGACATTTTCTTACGTACCTGGAGGAAAAGGAATTTCGGATTCAGCGGTGAATTAATTACGAGAGGCAACGTATACACCTCTGACGATTTAACGAGCCGTTATAATGGCAGGGATAATACGCACAGCAACAAAATACGATTCATCGTGGGCAAAGGTAATTACACAACATTAGAATAGACGCGGCCAACTTCTCCATAACCGCCATTAAACGCGAGTGAAACAAAACTCCATCCGAAAGTTACGGACGCGAAACTTTTCCAACGGTCGCCCTGAAACT
Source organism: Ampulex compressa (assembly GCA_038496175.1). Classification (NCBI taxonomy): domain Eukaryota; kingdom Metazoa; phylum Arthropoda; class Insecta; order Hymenoptera; family Ampulicidae; genus Ampulex; species Ampulex compressa. The sequence goes on along the minus strand of JBCFXI010001536.1, from coordinate 39,646 downwards.
TGAGGTAGCTGCTATTTTTCGCGAAATCGAAAGTTCAGGAAGGGCTCTCAAAACATTACCAATTCCGGACTTTGGATCCGCTTACCCGCGCCGCCGGCGATCCGCGTTTTTCTCTCTCCCTCTTTTTTTTTTCTTCTTCTCTCGACGTACCTTCGCGCTCCTCCTGTTTTTAAATTCTAACTTCGTTAGCCGACGCTATTAGCCGTATATCCCAGGCCAACTATTACCACCGCCCATTTTTGCATTTGATAGCATTCCCCGCGTTGGCGGGGATCGACCGGAATTTACATAAAAAGCGCGATGATTTACATAGAAAAAAAAAGGGGGCAGGGGACGGAATATCGGTGAGAGGATCGCGATATTCGCAAGAAAGCCAGGCGCGACAATTCGCGCTCCCTTTCAGAAGGTGTCCTTTTAATATGGCGGTGGACAAACCGTTATTGGCTCGTTGTACATAAACTCTCGATTAGAACCAGCCATGGAAAAACATCGCCAAGACAAATGCTTCGATCTTTTCTTTTTCAATAGATTTATAGAGGACCTCGTCACAAGACGATTTGCCATTTTTGCTACTCTTTGGTATCTTTGTAGCAGGCTTTTGTTGATTTACGCGAATAGATCAATTAGAACGACTACAGCTTTATTTAGTTACACTGTTACACAATTCTGTTACATGCACCGTTTTTGATGGAGGGAGAACCTGAAAAACAAACAAAAGGGTCCGACGCACAAAAACCGCAGGTGTGCAGGATGCTATCTAGTGTATATAATTTGTAAATGACGTCGTTGTAATTTTTAAATCGTCCACAATCTTGGAGACTATAAATATTAAAACTGTATATAATTGTTGTATTAAAACTATTTACAAATACTCGTATCTTTAATCACGTATCATAATAACTATAAATATTAAAACTCTTTAAACGATATGTTTCTAAATTAGGCTGTGGATGCGCGAGAAAAGCGTGAAAAATCATTGGGTTATATCCGATAAAATAGTAGGGCGTGTAAAATATCAATACAGAACAACGGGCCGCGTATCGTAGTTTTCGCGGTTGAAATTCTACATTGAATAATGTGCGAGCGTAGGACAATTGGGACGATCGAAGTTAGGCTCTTAATTTCTCGCCATTTCGTCGTCGGATATTTTATCGCGATCGTCGCTAACGGAATGCAACATTTAAATGTTCGCGGTTATAGTGCGCGGTCCGTGGTAAAGCCGATGCCTCGCATTTTATCCTGAAGCGCTTTACGGAGAACTCGAAAAATAATTTAACAATAGAGACACAGTGCGTATTGCCTACAATCACTTTTATACTATTTACACCCGAAAAATACGCGGCGTATTTTTAACGATTCGCAAGCCAACTTCTCTGTCTTCCCTGCCGAATTGTAAAATATTTCGTCGCTAACAAAATGTGCGTCGGATCGAATAATGGACCGGCCATGCCTGTGTATTTATCACACACGTACGTCCTCGTATCCATTCTCATACACGCGTATCGTATATCATTTTATCTGGATACGCATAAATACAGATAACGTAGCATCGATCGGATATCTGTACCATCAATTTTACAACATACCGTGCGTTACGGTAGTGCCTATAGATTTTCATAAAGGAAACGTTGATATTACTTCAAGAGCGATAATCCTCGCGGCTGTAGCGTAAACAGCCTTACGATGAGTTATCATCGTTTTAGCCTAAATCTCGTTGATAGAACAGCGATGGCTTTAAGTTCGAAAATTAAAAAAGGAAATACCCTCATATCAACGGTATAAAATAATTTCAATCAAACCACAGCTCTCTTCAAGTCAATACTAAGTATCAGAATACGATGCAAGGATTTCTCAAGGTAAAATCGTCGCGAAGAGAACCTTACGACAATTCATTATCGATCATCATATAATATTAATTAAACACCCTTCGTGTCTTGTGCAACGCGTAGCCCCATGTTTCCTCGCGTCGCGATTTTCATTCGAACATCGAGGATTCGCGAATCGAGTATTCGGACGATTTGCAGGGGTTTATTCGAGGGATGGAGATTCGAAAGTCAGGATTAAGGGTTAACGGCTCGAAGGGCAGGGGGAAAATTCGATTGGCGACGTTTTAAATCTGGGTCAACGTGCAACAATCGGCGAAGTAGCGGTCTAAACGAATTGGCATCCTGTACCCAATCGGAATGCCGATGCGTCCGGCCATTGGGGCGCATTGTTGCCGCGGTCAACGTGGTACCGCCGGGCGGACCGGCTGCCTCGAATTCGACCGTGGAAAATTTAGTATTCCGCGCTTTTATCAATTGGATGGACATTAAATTACGGATGAGATTAATCGAAAGTTCGCCCGCCTTCGAAAGCGCGGATGATATTCCTATGACGGCTTGAGGAGCCGCGAGTTTTCATTCGCACGAGAATCTCAAGCAAATAGTGGATATTGTATTTTGTTTGAATCGATATGCGAATGTAGCAAGGCGTCTGAACAAAGTGATGTATGTAAATATAATATTTGTATGTTTGTTTCTGGTGACGTATTAACATGTCGTTTATCATATTTTGGAACCAAAATTTGGGATAATTGGCTTGGAAGAGACGTTGATCGTCGTTGTTAGACTTTAAGGGAGTAAAGTTGTATAAATAATTATATTATCTATTATTCAAGATGATGGAAAGAGCGTGGCGACAGGCCGAAAGTAAGCATCGCTTTGTATTCGCAGATCGAATTAATCCTACCGAGCCTGTGAGTGGACGAACAAAGAGAATTACCCGGAGCATAATTAATTGAAAATACTATCTGAGAGCAAGAATCTATTACAAGGGAGCTCGACACCAGGAAAAACTTAATGGAAGAGGAATCGATTACGGACAATATCGATGGAACGACAAATTGGCCATAGTCGATAATTGATCGACGTAGATCAAAGGGAGTATCGACGAGTAAACTTCGGTTTATAAACACTCGGTGATCAGGGAACACAAGAAGAGCCTGGCTGCTTTAAAAATACAGCTCTGCCTCGAAAAAACAAGCTGATATTAATCTCTCTATCGCTATAAAACACCCACAAACATCCTCCACCTCTCTTCATCCACAAACCTATTACGATCTTCTCCATAATCGCCGATCCTTCCTCAGAAACTTTACAGTCGCAGCAACTCACATCGACCAACATCGACAATAAAAATATCAACCTAAATAAATAAGTACCAAATGAGTAAGTATAAATAATTCAAAGTACAAGCAGTACAACAAACAAATACAAATACCGTATACAATAAATAAATACCTAAATAAACGCAAAGAAAGGTATTAAAAGTAAAGGTTGATTAAAGTACAATCTTAATTTCGAAACCACTCCCTCGTCTTTCATATCGAAAATCCTAATTATTCCCTTTTTCCTCATTGTTCACCTCGACCTGCTATCCCAAACAAAAAGACACCAAAATCAATCCTGAGGCACCGAAATCCCAAAAGAATCTCAAAAGAAAAACAGAGTCGAGTCATACGAGCACGAAGATCGTAGAATACATATACGATCAAGCGAGAGTAGATACAATTTCTCTTACGATCGCCCCTCGATCCTTCCTCCCAAGGGCTAATCTGGACCACGATCAATTTTCGAAATATCCTTTGGGCAGTCCAACGAATTGGCGTTTCCAAACCCAATTGGAATAGCAGCCTGTCTTGTTATTGGGCGGCATTATTGTCGCGCTCGTCGGCGAGGCATCGCGCCGAGGACAGGTGCGAGCAAGCGCGAGGCCCGGCTGTTTGCATCGGCACGGGGCCTCGATTAATTTCTCGGCCAAAGCCCGAAGGACATTGGCGCCGATTGTTTTCGGCTTTGTTGAGCCCGTGGCCGAGCAAACGGCCGGAGGGGGCGCCAGCACCCCCCCTCTCTCTCTCTCTCTCACCTCCTCCTCATCCTCGTGCGTTTCCTAATCAAAGCGCCACCGTCAAAATGGACAAAGCTACGTGCCACAAAGCGAAGTCCCGATCCTCAGCTTCTCCACGAAGTGTTCGCAAAACTTTACTGGACAGCGACTCAACTCGACTGCCAGTGGGATAAAAGTTCCAGGGATCTCATACTTGGACGCGCTTCCTCGTAAACACCGTAAACCTGCGCCTACGCCTATGGTATCCATGGCCCATGTTGCTCGCGGACAGCGAAGCGTGCGATGCGCCACACAATGGGGCACACTTTCGAGAGAGCACGGCTCGACGGTTGTTAAGGCAATGATACCGCTTTCTTGGTTTAACCTCTTTTACGTCCGAATATAAAGAAAAGTCAGGAAAGTAAGTGCATCTGAAATAAGGGGAGGTACCTTCTTACCTTCCACTTTCAGCTGGGCTACTCTCGAGCAAGCTCTTCGTAGAGCCAGTGCAACTGAAGTTCCACGATATATCGTTCAAGAGAGAAGCGGGAAGATCGTGGAATATATACCATAAAGTGCGAGTGGATATAATTTCTCTGCACGATAACTATCCTCGATCGTTTCGAGGGGAGGTGGGATCCTTTTAACTCTCTCTCTCGTTTCGTATCGTTTCGTTGAGGCTCCGCAATAGGGACATAGAGTCAGGATGTCGTATTCGGACCGAGCTCTGCCAGACACTTGTGTGCCCGAGCGCTGGAGGGCCTTGCTCGTTCCACGACCAACGTCACAGGCATGGTAATACGTCCTCGACGGTTGCCCCGGGGTGGCTGCTGGGCGTCGTCGTGTCTGGTTTGCCGGCGTAGTTCGAGTTCGCTGTACGGATACTCATCCTCCAGGGTCCCTCGTTTCTGCCGGACACTCGGATCCCGGTACGATTATCACCACGTCGCGTCGCGATTTCCCTCTCTCTCTCTCTCTCTCTCTATTTCTCTATTTCGATCGTTGGCCGACATTCGGCCCCAGAAGCAAGCTCCTTGCTTCAAGAATTTATTAAGTTAATTTATCAAGTTAGGAATTTATTAAGAGCTACGAAATGATATTGGATATTTTTTGATTTTATTCATCGTGATTTTGATTGCGCGTATCATTGTATTGTATTACAATTATAATAGTAACCCTTTAATTATGGAGTCACGTACTTGAAGAATTTATTAAGAATTAGAGCTACGAAATGATATTCGATATTTTTCGATTTTAATCATCGTGATTTTGATTGCGCGTATTATTGTATTTTATTACAATTATAATAGTAACCCTTTAATTATGGAGTCACGTACTTGAAGAATTTATCAAGTATTAGAACTACGAAATGATATTGGATATTTTTCGATTTTATTCATCGTGATTTTGATTGCGCGTATTATTGTATTGTATTACAATTATAATAGTAACCCTTTAATTATGGAGTCACGTACTTGAAGAATTTATTAAGAATTAGAGCTACGAAATGATATTGGATATTTTTCGATTTTATTCATTATAATTTTAATTACACATATTATTGTTATATATGGTATTGCCTTTGATTATCGAGTCACGTACTGCAGTGGACATTGATTATTCGTAGTATTTAAGAGCGTGTGAATAGACAATGCTCCGGAAGGTGGAGAATGTGTATTACGAAATAATACTGAATTTTAGAGGTAAGAAATCATTTTCTACGAAGCGATCGCCGAGTTTCTCTTCTATATGCGCGCTTAAGGTTGAGCCTGGGCTTCGATCGCTTCTCGATCAGCAACTTCTTCGTGGTGAAACCTGAGCAATCGGGATTCCGCGCCCGCTTACTAATTGGCTGCGGAACGTTTTACTTCCATATTTCAAATCCCCGCGAAATGCCGACGATTTATCCTCGTGGTTTTTTTTCGATTTAATGCCACTCCGCACGGGTGCAACGTTCTCCTCCTATCCTGGTGTTTATTTCAAATTTTATCCGCGTTCATGTATTTAAAATATCCCCCCTTCTCGTAATATTCCTCAGTGCCAAAGCTTATAAGGGGTGTCGCATAATTCACGCCAGAAATCATTTCGATAGAAAACACAGGTTTATAATTAAAAATTGTACATTTTTTTCCATTCATAAAATTTACGATATAGGATTATATATGGAATAGTATATCGAGTAAATAACTTCCACGGCTTTGCTGATATATATTAAAACTTCTTAAAACTTGTATTAAAACTTCCAGGTCTTGTGTGAATTTTGAAACACCCTATAGTTTTATTTAGGCCTTACGATTATATTCGAATCTTTGAGGAACGCAATCAGGGATATAGCCCCGGGTATCGGCAGACCTTTGCACGCCACTGTCCACCCTTTGCTGCCCTGACTTCCCAGATTGCTATCCGTTTACACGCCTGACCGCAAGTCAAATAGCATCTTTTCCCCCGCGTGTAACTTAACTGGTTATTGCCGAAAACCAACTTGATCCCCGGCTTCTCCGCGAGTTATGCGCCTTAACTCCCTTGTCTCGCAATATCCGCCGCTTTAAGCCCACCCTAAGCCGGCCCGACTGCCTGGCGCACTTTTGTTTACAACCCCTAACCGCGTAGATTTTACCGACATATTCTTCAGAATGGCCGCTGTCTTGTTTGAATTCTTCGATCGTGATATGCCATTTGGGTACTTAATCTTCTACGGGCTCGTATAACTTCCAAGTTACATCCTAATATATCGACATTGTACCAAATAATTTTACTTTTTCACAAGACGATTATAATATAATTAAGAGACACACATTGCCACACTCGATAATACTAACCCATATTTTTTGATTAACAAATACACTGACCCTCAATTTTCTCGAAATAAGAGAAAATGGACTTGCACCACTTTCAAAATAAACGGTCCATATAAACCTCCGAGATAACCGATAATAATAGTGATGACGATTGGCAGGATCGTCGGCTTGAAATATCAAAGCAAATGCATTGTAAATCCTACAATTTGCAGAAATAATTCTTTTAACGCTGCAACCACGAAAACTTTCAAAATAATCGTTTAACAACTTCCTCCAGAGATATGCTCGATCCATTAAGCTGAACTCGTGTAGAATCCTCATAATTTATCATCGAACGGACCCATCTATTTTTCCCCTCGCACTTATTCAATATATCCATCGTTATTCCTCGTATTTCGAATAAATCATCATAATTTCACATTCGCCATATTCCATTTACATACTCGCTAAATACCCGAGTATATAGGTCGGAATGTCGATCGCTCGCCCCAGTATCGATCTCCAAAGACGGCTCTCTAAATCATGCGTTCCGCGAGGGACGGTTTTGTTTTAGAAACGCACGCGTCCCTCAGAAATCGGTAATGGGTGTACCCATCGGTTAACGGATTATCTTATACGTCCGCCGCCGGAATCTTTCGTATTTAGCGCGCATGCATAATTCACGGCTGGCCCCCGTAAATTATCGGCGGCTTATCGATGCTCCTCGCGGCGCGCACAGCGCGTATATAAAATATACGCAGCCTCTATCTTACGAACCACAAATTTCGCGAAATCCGCGCACGCTTTGTTTAACGCAGGGAACAACCCAGTCGATCTACGCAGCAAACACGGTAAAATAAGGTCCGCCGGATAAAGCGCATACATTTTTCTCATCGCGCGCTGCACGCCGAAACGCGCGATTATATGTCCAAACACGTTCGATAGCGTTGCTCCGTAAATTTCACGTGTGTGCGTTACCGTTGAAGATGGGAGGCGCGATAAGTTCGAGTTTACTCGGGTAAAGTTGATAGAGTAAACTATTTTCTTGGTAATAGACGCCTTTCAGCCTTTATTCTGGCCGAGTGGGAATCGGCCACGACCGCTTGGGTTTTCGAGGAAGCCCCGCTTGTCGAACCAAATTTGCTCTATCCGCCTCTTTGGGTATGGTAAGCGATTATGTGCCTCGTCCCGATGATATTCGAGTCGTCTGGAAATACTTGGATCATCGTGGAACTTGGTTTTACTTGGTTGCTTAACGGTATTGAAGATTTCTTGCAAAGGATTTGAGGTGTGAAAATATGTTGTAAAGCTACCTGGTGAATAAATTTTATTCATACGTTTTTTGTACATCGTTTTTGTACAGACTGATATACTTGAAAGTGATGAAAGATATTTTTTTTTTGTTGAGTGTTTTGTTGAATGTTTTTTTTTTTTTATATAAGAGTAGGTGAACGTGAGGGAATAAGGTCTTACGGTTAAAAACGTATGTTCCTTGTTGAAATAAAATGGTGGTATTCTTTCGACGAATTTATTTAACCAGCCAATAATAAAGGCTTACCGAAGGAAGGATTACTGCAAGCTGGCAGTCGAGCTTCTGTCCACGGTATTGTCACGAATGTCCATACCGAGCGATCGGCAAACCTAGCATCATATTTTCATACAGGCTTTTTCTCGATATTCTCCTCTATTTCGTCCCGATTTCATACTCGAATGCGAAAAACGATGAATGCGGCGAAAACTTTTCTTCTCATAAGCGTTCTTTAACAAACAAACAAAAAAGCTAAATTCGCGTCCATCGCTTCTTGACCAAACCGAAGATATTTATAGAAAATAGCCTTGCGCCTCTTTTATCAGGAAACAACGTAAGACTCAGAGAATACCCGCTAAGGCGAGCGCATTTTATTTCACTTTCAAACTGTCCGAGCACCGACTTCCAAGCCTTCAACTCGCCGCACGATCAAAGCGATAAAGAGCCTCGACGCCTCCAGCTCGCCATCCAGCCGGAAGAAATTAATAAACACACGAGAGAAACTACCGCAACACAATATCCTCCTCTTCCAAAAATCTCCTTGCTAATTCAGCGAACACTCGATCGCCCTCATGATCCTCTCAACCAGGATATTCCCCTTCTCATCCTCCGCTTCAAAATTATAAGCAGACGCTTCGAAGAAAGGCCACGAAGAAGTCACGGGATGCTCGACATTCCTCTCGACACCATGTTGCTGCGCGTACCTGCGTCCACAAAACGATCGGCCACTGCCGGCCCTCGATACTCCCGCCGCGCGTTCACAAAGCGATCGGCCACTCCCGCGTCTCAGAGTCCTTCATCCTCCAATCTCTCTCCTCGTCTCATTCACGTCGAAATCATAAGCGGAAACACGGAGACGCGTGAAAGGCGAGGTAACTAGGAAACGTGGCGAGTGACGAGGATATCCCTTTAACCGCGTGACACGAGGTCCTTCCGGGGCCGAAATCCTCCCGTTTCATTCGTCCGCCACCTTTTTTTTCTTTTTCTCCTTTCCAGCGTCGAATCTCCTTCGTTCTCTCGTTGTTCCGCCAGGGCTTGGGTATTGTGAGGGGAGAGCGGGGTTAAAGACAGGCACGTAGGCGGCCCTATCGACGAGCGGATGGACGGGACGTCAGCCGGGAACAATAATGGGCTACGGGGAACTGACAGCGGCAATCGTGCCCTTTGTCACTTTTGAATTGACAACGTCGATATGCCCTGGGCCAGATACGCGTGTATGTATTTCTCCCCTTTTTTTTTTCCTGTTTCTCCTCTCCTCTCTTTTTTTCTGCTCTGCTTTCGACCAGGCCAGACGCTCGCCATCGGCCGACTGGCCTGTGCAGCCGGGAAAAACTGATTAGCCATCGGGAGAGAGGACTTTCCAACGCGCTTAGAGGGCCCGGAAGTGGGCTGAATTGAAACCGCTGTCCGCATCGTGCGGCCGTAAGATTAGATCCGCGTAACGTCCAATCCTAAGAGAGATGCGTTGCGAGGTAAGCTCGAGATTATCCCGATGTTTCCTAGAATCGCGCCTGTATCTGGGCATCGAAATTTCTATCTAGGATAATTGGTGGTAAGCATCGAGCTTAGAGTGCTGGGAGATCGGAGCGCGTAATTGCGCGTTAGAATATCGGCATAGCGCGTCGAGAGTGGATTGCGATAATTTGGGATCATCCGGGAACCATAAATCGCGAATTGAAGGAGGAAACGAGGAGGAGCGGCAGAGAATCGGATCTGCATGATATTCTCGTCATATGCGATACAAGGAGAAGAAATAATGATGATAATGATGATGAAGGAATGTTAGCGCCCTAGATGGAAAAAAAGAAATACGCGCAAATATCTAAAAAGTGCATTCTTCGAGCTTCACGTTGGGTAAACTATTATTAAACTCTGTTAAGACGCTACCTGGCCTAATTTGCTCCCGATATTCCTTGGAGGTTTTAGATCATTAAGTCGGGGAACGAAACTTCGGGCTCGTTTGATCGTTAACGAACGTAACGAGCAATGACAGGTTGCGTCATCGAGCTTACTCAGCCGGGCGTAGAAGTCATCGTCATCGGGATTCCAGCCAAGTACGCAAATACGGTCAGGTCGATGATCCCATCGGCGAGCGGACGTTTAATTCTTCGCAGGGCTGACCGCACCAACGTTTTTAATCCGCTGACCGACATTATACAACGTAAACCACGGTTTTAATGTTGTCAATCACTTTTTTTTTCAAATGCTTCTGTGTGTAATGAAAATTGATGCGCGTGATTCTGAAAGGGAAGATTGGAAATTTGGTATCATTTTTAGTTATTTTGTTATTTTTTTAGAAATGTAGAAATTTTTAGTCGTATTTTTTTTATGATAAAATTGATGTACGTGGTGCTGAAAGAGAGGATTAAGGCATTTTTTTTATCATTTTCTGATTATTTCCTATGAAAGAGTTATAACTTTGAATAGTCTTCAGGAATTGAACCCTCTTCATTACAAATATATTCTTTTCATCTCTTTCTTCTTTTTTTTGAGAATTACTTGCACCATTGTCTAACCTTACAGAAATATCAACGATTACTCGAGTGTTATTTCTAACCGATGATTATGGTAATGTTACACTCCAACCCGAGACCTCGGTTTATTCCGAAGCTAGTAGCTCGGATGAGACGTAACCTCCGTTTCGTTCCACTCTCTATGCCTGTCGCCATCCGGCTCGATACGATGATTTCCCCCGAGGCAGATTAATTATTAAGTAATTAATTAATTGAATGGAGTCCCTTAACCCGCCTCAGCCGGTATCCGAGGGTAGAGTAACAAATTCTCGAGAGCTGCGCCTCCGCTTTGAGGTAAAAACACGAGGGAAGACCGGGGAAATACGAAAGTCTCCCAATTTTCGCGAGGGCCCGCCGTAGCGAAGGATACGCTCCTTGCCACCTCATAATTCTTCCCGTCGAAATAAAGGGAAATCCTCTTTTGGGCAGTAAGGAAAAAAAAGGGGAAAAAGAAGAAAGTGAAACACAAAAAAAAAAAAAAGAACTCGAAACGAAATAGCTGTCCCTCCTTACAAAATGCAATTAAGTCTTCTCAAAGGAACTCGGGGCCTGCTACAGGCATTCATACGCTTTCCACAATGCGGCCCGCCGCATAACGAACGTGGCCACGCCTTAAACCGTGTACACGTCACGAGCACACACGCCTTTGCTCGGCAATATCGTCTTATTGAGACAAACTGTTTAATCGCTGAACCGCACGCTGCACCAAAGATCTCGCGCGCGATGCGAAACCTGTACACTGTCGAAGATGAATGAATTATTCATGAGCCGAAGGAGAGGATTCGGAAGATCGATCAGATTCGCAAAAAAACCCGAGATCCTTCGATAAACAATATCCTACTCCCAAACATTGATCTGTCTCTATCGCGAGTTAATACGATTTCTACGGTAGTATTTATTTCAGCACGATCGATGAAAAAGGAGCACGTGTCTTTTTCGATGTACAGCTAATGACCGAGAAACGATGGAGTTTTACGGTTTAAATGGATACAAATCAAATCGCGCCAATGAGGTGCAGTTTTGTGGTAAGCGAAATCGATGTTAAGGAAGCCTCGGGAGGAAAATTAAAAGGTCGCCCTGCATTGGAATGGCGCAGGAAATTGCATTGGGTAAAAATCTGCTCAAAACGGCAGTACAATCCGAAGGAGGGCGGGTAGAGAGGGATGAAAAGGGAGGGGGGAGGAGGATGAAAGGAAATTTCCAGCTGGGAATCTCGCAGCGTATCCCCGGACGGTCAATCATCCGTGACGCGACGAGCTTTCGATGCATCATGGAAAAATGCAGTCACTCTGGAATCACGTGCCCGTACATGGAAACCTTATATCGGGACACGATTTATCACTCGTTTAACGCGGAGATTCGACTTTCGCCATAGGAGCTAAAGAACGTTTCGAAAGATAACTCGCAGCACACTGTTACTCTGCAATGAACTATTAATCATTATTACTCGGGTATGGAGAAACACGCAATGGATAATCGTGCGCTCTCTTCGTGCACACTGTTTTTACATCGTTGAAAATGCGCGCACGCGTAAATTTGGGTGGTGTTGAGTAAAAATATTCAGGGGAGTCCTCGATCGTCTGGAATAAATAAATAGCACTGTGCCCGCTACGCTTGGGAATTACATGATGTAAATGCAGGTTAATCGCGGAGAAAGCAGCGGCGAGCTGACCGAGTAATTGGCAGATCTTCGTTTCACGCCAGGATGATTTTGATAATTACCTTGATATTGTTTGATTTATCCCACATAATTGTTCATGGTGTGTTCAAAGCCCCAATATTGACCGAACGCTCATGGTGTGCCGAATATTCATGGGATTGTCCACCGAGCGTCAAGCGCACGTTCGTCTGAATCTCACCTGCGACATCCTCCGTGTGTCTCTATAACGCGTCTTTGGACACAAAGGTTCGACGCCTGAAAGGATTGTCGGTCCATCCTAAGTTTAAAGGGAAAAAAAAAATAAAATCATGAAAACCATCTCGAAGAACTGTCGTCGCTTAGTTCCTCGTCACTTCGCTGATCGCTTCATTATAATTGATCAAGCTGCTTGACACCTTATTACGATAATCAAGGAGTCAGATTATGATTCAGGTGCAAGTTATTATTCTCGATATTTTCTTTTTTTTTCTAATTCATTTTTGACATCGACTGCTAAGGTCATTTGGTCTAGGACCTGCTATTTAAGCTGGGTTTCGAACCATCAGAGCTACAGTATACATATCACATGGAAAAACTATCGGTGATGAGCAGGATTCGAACTCGCGTGGAAGGCCAAGCTTCCATCCACAGCTCTTGATATTTTTTACATTAAGGGTGTTGAGTTTAAAAAACATTTCGCCTCCAGCAATTTTATTTTCGCGATATTTCAAGGCGAATTTATCTTTGGGACGAGCCGAGCGAAGGAGAAAAAAATACCTGGGTTGGCAGTGACATCACGAACTGTCATTTCGCGTTATGTCCACCTCGAGCGACCGAACAACAATCTCGTTTCCCTGGCATTGAACGGAAACTCGCGTAGCGCCAATAGCGCCAACCTCGAACTCTCGCTTAGCCTGGAATTTTGTTAAGAATTTCCTTACGAAATTCTATTCCCCGCCCCTCCCTGCCCTGACTCCAATCTTCAAATTTTAATTCGCAGGAATGAAGCAGCCGGGCCACTCAAAGGAATTCTTCATTACTGAAATCGGAGCTAACGATTTTTTTTTTTCGTTGCGGAAAAGATTACACCTCGAAATGTTGGTTCCCTCTGCGCAGAACAACAAACGCATTCGAACGAGGTCGCAAATCTAATAACTTGTTTGTGGCTCGAAACGTCCTTTTACCTTAATTAAAAGCAGAGGCAGATCGGAGTCGTGAGGATATAGTGAAAAATACACGCGTTTGTTGGCCAATAAGAATGTGTATCATTGCGTTACAGATTGCTGAGATTCATTGGATAATGTAAATTCAGATTAAAATCTGTGAAATCCGCTTGAACTTCCGTGTCTCCACTCGAGATGTAAATTTCTACCTGCAGATCCAGACAAATCCATTAGAGTATCTGATTTGGTAAAAGCAAAGTTCTAAGAAACGTTCCTTCGAATAAGATACCAGACAAATGTGAATTTAAGATACTATGCAAAGCGAAAAAGACGGGGACCGAAGTCAAATAATCCAACGTGATGGAATTCAAAGAACACCAAAAAGAAACCGCATACGTCTTCGGTCTTTTTGAAGTCGTCTTCCTTATTCATCGACCCACACGCCTGGCTACATTTTCGACAATTCTCGATAAAAGATTCTCTTCCAGTCGGAAAATCACCATCGATATTTTACTCGCGTTGTTTATCCAACTTCTACTGTTTCATTACAAATTAAAATATAGCCCCGATTATACAAAACTCTGGCATCAATGAGACATCAACAATATACGATAACTTTTAATTTTTTCAAAAATATTATTCCGAATCAACTATCAGTCTGCTTTAACTTAACGTCCAAATACAAAACAAAGAACCGATACGCGATTCCTATTTAATCCAATATTCATCCCAACCACCCTTACCATTCCATCCATAAAATTTCACACAAATATCGAAACAAAGCAAAGCCAACAACTTGTACGACGTTCATAACAAGAGGTTCATATTCCTCATCGAGCAGTAGTTATCCTGCTCACTACATATTCAAGATATATTCCAGATCTCCAGCATATCCTTATACGATTTTCAATCAATCACATTCCTCCTACATCCCTCTCTCCACGACACAAGCTCACACAGAAGCCGACTTCCGAGTACAGTGTTAAAATCCAGGATAAAATTTGGGTTACAGAGGGTTAAGCAGTCGGGGACGAATAATCAGTTCTGGAAGGAAAATCGTTGCGGCCCGGTGGCCAACTTTTCCCAACCGCCAGAGTTCAAGGAGGAGGAGTAGGAGGAGTGGGAGGAGGAGGAGGCAAAAAATCGGCATTAAATCCCCAGGCGCAAGAATAGCTGCGAAAAGGAGGGAAGGAGATGGTGGAATGGCGCGACCCTCCTTAGGCATTTTCAATTACGTAAAATTACCCCGGGATATTAATAATGCCGGCTGATATTTACGCCGGCGCCGACGGCAGCGCGAGGCCGCCTCGCTCCTCCGTAAATAAAACACTACCCTTGCGGGGGCAAATAAAGCTTGTTAGGCGGTCGCGTGCTCTAGCTGCGGGAGGCCAACTTTCGTGCCGCGTTACGGGACGGCTTTAAACCCCCTTGATCCCTCCGTGTTCCCGAATTTCCTTCCTCCTTCCCTCTACCCCCACCCCCGCCCCCAGTAGCAGCAATCCGCGGAGATTGCGAGATGCATTATCGCGTGGAAATCCGTCGAGTGGGCGGCGCCATCGACGCGCCAGGACATCGAGGCGACGCGTATACGGTTTCTCGGTTCCAAATAAGGATCCTGGCTTTTTAATAACGGCTCCTAGAGCTATGGACGCTTTCTAACGCGTCGATTGATTATAACTGCAGTAGTACACTTTGCTATACTGTTGATGTAGCGTGCTGTACCGAGGATTGGTGGAGGTTGTGTATCTGGGATGCTGGGAAATTGAAGGGAGAAGTGATTTTGTACTATGATAGTTTAGATGCTTGGATTTAGAGTGGAATGGTGATTTAGATGGTGATGATGGAAAGTAGAGGGTTATAAAGTGGAGATTTTTGATTGATTTATGGAGGATGTGGTATAGGGTTTTTTTTTCATTGATTCGTATTTGTTGATTGCATATGTTTATTGATTTATTGATTTGTATTTGTTGATTGCGTATATTTATTGATTTATTGATTTGTATATGTTGATTATATGTGTTTATTGATATATCGATTTTTTGGTTGATTTTTTGTTGAACATAGAGGATGTAGTATAGGGTTGTAGATGGAATGGTGTACGTATTATTTTGTTACAATTTTCGAATCCCGCGCGAACTTTGAGACGCCCTCTGTATCGGGGTATTCTTCGCCCTCCACCGAATTCTCTAACAAACACTCCACTCGCAAAACTCGACACCTTCCTCGCTGAACTTCTCTTTAAAACTCGGCTAAAAACTCCCTCTAAAACCTTCTCCGGAACTGAACTGTTAAACTGCTCACATTCGACTGTTCTCGCAGTGTCCTAGCCAGTGTTACGGTCACGCATTTTCCCATACACAGACACACGCAGACTTTCGCGCATTCGTTAGCCTGAGACACTCGAAATTCTTGTACGCCTCGTATGCATTCACTTACAAGGGACGATGCAGCCATCCGCCTTCAAGGCTACATCATTTTTCACGATTGATTATTACCATTCCTACACTCGCCATTCGCAGAAATCCCTGTTTCAAGCGAACACCCTGAGCACCGTGCAAAATTCTCGCTCATCGCATCCATATTGTACTTCGATAAGTACATGTAAAACCGCGACACTTTGTAAACACACGTGCGTGCGCGAAGCCGTGAGAATACCTTTCATTTCGAGTATGACGCCGCCATTAGCTGCTTAGTCTCAAGAAGAGGTCGTTTACGTTTCCAGATGCTCATGGCCCTTGTACATTCATGTACATTTTAAGCACACTCGCGGGAGAACCGCCATTGTTGGTATCATCATCGTTACAGCGCGGTCATTGTCATCGTAACGATCGAGCTGGATGCCCCATCGAGCAACATTTGCGTAGCAACGCGCCTCCCCTCCCCCCTCCTCTCTTTTCCTCCTCTTTTCTTTCTTCCTCTCTGTTTTTTTCTCCCTTTTTTTTTTTTGAGGGCTCGGGAAAAAAATGGCCAAAGAGGGCGACCGTGGAACGTAGGGCTTACGCGGGCTTGCTTGGGAATTCATGAGGATTCAAGTAGCCGGCTAAATGAATTTTCCAGCTGCTCTTTTTTTCCCTGGCCTCGATAAAATCTCCGCGAACCTTTGCGCTTCTTCGCTGATTAGCATTCTCCTTTCGGCGGCATCGAAATACTTGCGCCTCGCGCTGATATCGAGACGCGATCCTCGAGGAGCGAGTGGCTTATCCGTCGCGTCGCTCATCATTCAGCGCGACAGATATCGTAATTGTGCGGAGCTTTGAGCAGATATTTTTATCGCTAAGCAGGTCATTATTCAGTGCTTATCGATAAACGAGGCATAAAAGTGATTGAGTTATATTTCCGGGACTTTTGTCCGATTGATCGTCGAGCTTTGGAGCGTATTTGAAGTTAAATGTATAGGAAGGATATGCATATGTAACTATTAATTAATTACTATGCTTTGACATTGTCCAAGAAAGCAGTCTGAATGTAAACTGGTAATGCGATCAAGATTTTAGATGGTGATACAAATCTTTATTCTCTGCATCGTTATAATTTATGTTTATATTTTAGTTTTGCACGGTACAAGTGTCCTAAATATAAATACCTTCGAATGCTTTCGATTGATTTGGTAATTCTGTCGAATATCTATTCTTAACGGGTACAATTAACACCCGTAAACTTTGACATTTGCACGTCACTCGTCAATTAGAAAATTGGTTTGGAACGCGTGGAAATATTTTCAACTGGAAATTTGTATGAAGTACGTCAAATATACGCTAAGAAATAATGCGTCGAGAATAACAGGTACCTACGTTGTGAAAGGTATAATTCTGGTTTCGTGCTCTAATCCAGCGTAATGGACGAACACGTAATATCCGAGTACGACACTTTGCCACGGCTATATTAATCGCGAGCATACCTTATATTCTTACTTTGTCACATTATTATATTCGTCAAAAACTTGATTTTAGAAACGCGAAGAGCGTCGAATTTTTTTAGGTTGATTTCGAAAATTATGCAATATTGCCACAAGTTGGAGATTAAGTCATTCTAGCGGATAACCTTTTTACGGATACGTTTGCTTTTATAACCGTATCTAATAATACGATCGCCAATAACAGAAAGCTATCCTACGGTAGCTCATTTTTATCTTATCCGTCTAACCGCTTCTCTCCATTTTCTATTTCCTTTTTTTTTTTTTCACAAGTCTACTCCACCTTTACACAAGCACTTGACCATCCAACTTTGATCCAACTTTCCATTAAACAATTTTCCCCGACCTGGTTTCATTTCAAACAAAACGCCGTCGCTTCACCGCTAAATTCTAACCAACCAATTATTCAAAGCGCTTCAAGGGTCAGTTTCGGTGTATAATTATCCTATCGCTTTCCGAGCAAGCATCAACATACCGTCCTCTAAAGGGGTTTATCCCTTGTAATTAATTTACGAGCACCGAACGAAAAGTTTCGGTATGAATTTACCATCGGCCGCTTTTGATCCTATCGCGGCAGATTTCCCGAAAACCGCGTGTACGATCTTCCTGCCTCTTCTGGTTGCCTCGAATCTCGCTCATCCGCCGATCTGAGAAATGGTGCATACGCCCTATGATCGACGGGGTATCAAAGTTTGCGCTTACGTAACGGCTGCCACGGCTAACAACGGAACTCCTTTATTAGAACAGGTGCACTAAATGTTCGATACGATTACTCTGCGCCCCTCTGCATAATTCACGGCCACGTAAGATTACACGCTGAATGTTAATCAATCTCTGCGCTTTCGAGTGTGGATACAGCGCCCGCATCTCGCGCCGATTTTGATTGGAAATCCGAACTTTTCCCACCCGACGCGCTTCGTGCAGAGCCGATTTTTCTTTACCCCCTGGACTTACTTTCGATTTTCGTTCGAGTTACTATTATGTTGTCAATTATCTACTGTTATATATTACATATTATCAAGTTCTAGTTGTGACTATTATACATTATCAAGCTCAAGTTGCGACTATTGTATATTATCTCTCGTCGATTTGATTAATTTGATAAATAAGGAATAGGAATCATCGATCAATACCTCTAACAGGACGCTCTAATATTATAATCGAACTATTTTTTTAATGTGCGTCTTACGATTTTTACAATGGCTAAGGAACAATTGCTTCTCAATCCTCCATTTTTCGAGGAAAATTCTAAATAGTCTGAATGGATAATTCAGCGCGGGTCGTATACGCCCCACGCGGCACGTAGCGCGTTGCAAGGAAACTCTGCGCGAGCCCTTCGTCGAATCCTCGAATATCCGGTGAGCGAAAAAGAAAAAGGAAGAAAGAAGAAGAAAAGAGAGCGATCGATTACGAGGAATTTAGCGTTCTTTAACAACGAGATTGCGATCGCACGGCCCGCTTGGCAGATTCCGAAAACGTTCCCTCGCGACGGATATCGCTTTCCTCCCAGAGTATTTCGCCGGATTCCACGGGACGTCGAAGCACGAAGGGAGCTCTGAGATTAGCAGCTCCCACGGATTCCATTTTTTATCACAGAGGCGAACCGCAAATCTCCCGAGGAAACACTATTAACACGCCCGATCGTCGAGGGCAGGCCTGCGAATGGAGAATTTAAACAGCGGCTCCTCTGGACGGGATAAGGAAACTTAAGCCGAGCAATACGTTCAAATCGACCCTCTAAGTCGTTATACTCTTTCTAATTACCCGGCCAATTTCGCCCTGGTCCGCTTCAGGAAAGGAGGATCTCCCTTGGAAAGAAATTCTATTGGCTGCAGTTTTAGCACCAAGGATCTTTGCATGGAAATTCGAAGTCTGGAACTTCGATCGATGTGATCTACGTGCTGATTCTCCGATAAAGTCTACGATCGATTTATTTTTCTTAGAAAACTAAGGTACTCGCACTGATGAATTTTTTGATTCTACGCGAACAGCAAGTGAAGCAAAATAGTATATATATATAAGTAGTACATAGAGTCACGTGGAATAAATTCCAATCCTGCTTTCGTCCGAGTTTTCCTCGTGTATATCTCACCCTCTTCCTATCCACAATCTCCAAATTAATCTATCCACTAACTTAGCCGATCTCTCGACTATAATAACGGCTACGATTCATCACGTCAAGTTGCCTCGAAACGAGCCTCGCCTTATTTCTAATCCAACAGACCTGACTTATTCGTGCTTAGGAAGCCGCTATTAGATGCAATTCGAGGGAAAGAAAAAAGGGAGGGGGAGAAAAAGATCCTTGGATGGTAACGAAATTCCTGTAAGTTCACGGTTGAAAAGTTCCTCGAGGAAAGGGGCCGGTCGAGAAGGACGTCGGTTTAATTACATTTTTCGCTCCTGTATATCAATATCAGTTTAGAGTTCGGCGATTAACCCGAGCCGACGAGGCCGCGGTGTTTGTTGCGGTTGATTGTGCAACTCCTAATGCCATCTATCACGGCCTCCTTCCTCGTTCGCGCCAGGAAAGGGCCAGGAGGAACAGCTTCTCGAAGATGAATGGCCCTGGCGCCCGATGACGCCGGCCATTCCTACGAGTATCGAAAAGTTCCCGCGCAAAAAAGTCCCTAACGCCTTGCCGAAAAAGCGCTAATGGACTATTAACTTTTATTCGAAGCCAGGCCGCCGCCCGGCTGGCTCGATAAATGCGGTGTAACTGAAATTAATGTGGCCCCGATGGCGCGGGATGCGAGCCTGGATTAAAGCTCGCAAAGGGAAAGGCGGCGGCGTTCCTTTGTTAAGCTAATGGTAGAGCCATCGAGAGTATCGAGATACAACGAGCGTGTCGTCCATCAAGCCTCGATCGATGCGTCTCGATCGGAGGAAAGGGCGGAGCCTCCGAGGGAAATCGATGCTGGCCTATACATTTTAATAACCAATTTCCATATTTGTACAATGAAAAAACCTCGAGCTCTGTATAATAAACGTGCGATGCTTCGCCTCCTTCAGATTTCCTTCAGCCTTCGACGATTTTGCAGGATTCTTCTTGGGGAACTTGGAAGGACTGGTGAGCCTGGTTTTCGCGTATTTCTTCGTTGAGTGTGTGAATCAGCCAAGCTTGATCGCTTAGCGGATAATGTGCTCAGCTTGAAAATAGCGCGCTTTTCGTTCGACCAATTGGAGTCGCGTTATTTTCAGTTTTTCTCAGATTTAGCTAAGAGTACTGTTGGAATTAGATAAGGACACTACTGCAATGGGATAGAAAGAAAGAGTATCACTGGAGTGGCGCGCCTATCCCCACCTTTGACGCTTCTTCACTGTGTGTATTCAGAGCGTGACGTCATAGGGTGCAAAGGAGTAGAGTTCTCGTGCTTACGAGGAAGCTACCAAACCTCAGGATTTACTGATTTCGTGTGCCACGATTCCATTTATGTTTATATAAGTGCTTCAAGACTCGTAGCTTACTTCACGCTATCTCATTCGCTCTCGATACCTCAAATCCTCATCTCCTTTTTTTCTTAATTTATTTTTGGTATCAATAAAGTCATATGGCCTAGGACCTACTATTTAAGGTGGTTTTCGAACCACCAGAGCTAAGGTATACGTATCACATGAAAAAACCAGAGCTGATGGTCAACACAAAGTGGAAGTCCAAAATTCTATCCACCACGCCAGCTCGTAGCTCTTGATATTTCCTACATTAAGGATATTCAGCATAAAAAACATTTCGTACCCTCCAAGTTTATTAGATGAAACTCTGAGTATAGTATTATTAAAATTCAATATATTTCTTTCCTCGTTTTTTCTTCATTAATGTTGTAGCTAAGATCATTTCGCCTAGGACCTACCCTTTAAAACAGACCCCAAGCCACCAGAGCTACGATACACATATCACATGCAAGAACCATCGGTAATAAACAAGATTCAAACCCAAGTTTCCTGCGTGCAAATCCCAACGTCCATCCACCACACCACCTTACAGCACCAACCTTCTCTATCGCCTGCTTTAATTACCCCGCGCGATCGCTCAGCCAATCATACGCTCGTATCGAAAGCACGTGCACACGAGTGGTGTACCCATCGCATCCTCCAACCAATTAGAATCCGCATTTCATCCAGGAGTTTTCCTAGCTGATCCCAACTGTACACGCGGTGTCCAGGCCTCGGTAAATTTTTCAGGGAACTTCCCGGGGCACGTCCCGATATAATCGATAATCGTATTTACGAGGTCGGGCCAGAGGAGGCCGGGCATGACGTACCGGAAGGAGTTCGGGGCCGAGAAGGAGAGCCAGGCCGGCCACGTAGCGCCGATATTTCTGCGACGTAAAATGGGGAATGCGGGTTACGCCCCTGGAATGGAATAACGCGGTGGAAAATGCCGTGGGATGATGCATGCGCCAACTGGCGCCGGTCTAAGGAGCCGCCAGGCAGCGTTCTGTCTTAAGGAGGGAGCCAGCCCCTCGGTCGCAGCCGCGGCTTTACGACATCGCGGCATCCGCCTTCGTCGCCTAACCGAGGAGCTTATCGTGCCTCCGCCTAATTTTACGGAGCCACCTTGACACTCTCGCGACCGCTGATAATCGCTGGTCTCAAAATCTATCCGAGTTTAAAGTAGTCTATTTCGATTAAGATTTCTATTCGTTTCGATTTCAAGTATTTTAGCTTCGAGTTTATTTAGCTCTCGTGCCATTGAGAAGTAAGCATTGATTTTATGATAGAGGTGAATTTTTGCGATGGTATTTTTTTTTATCTTTGCGAATAGAGGCTGTTGTGTTTAGAGAATCGTGGCTCCGTTTAATTTTATGGAGCTGTCGATTGAGGAAGGTGTCGACACTCTCGCGACCGCTGATAATCGCTCGTCTCAAAATCTATCCGAGTTTGAAGTAGTCGATTTCTATTCGTTTGGATTTCAAGTATTTTAGCTTCAAGTTTATTTAGCTCTCGTTACGTTGAGAAGTAAGCATTGATTTTGTAATAGAGGTGAATTTTTGCGATGTTGGTAATTTTTTTTATAGTTGCGAATAGAGGCTGGCAACACTGATGTATTTTGTTCGCAGAGAAGCTATTTCGTTTACGTAAATTTAATTGATGTATTTAGAGAATGTATCTACGCTTTTATCTTGGAAAGAAAAACCAAGAGCTGAAACCAAGAGTGAATTTATAGGTACATGGGATCTACATTAAAGTACACTAATATTTTTGCGATTATTTTACATAACGATTTAAGTGATATTTAGTGGTAACTTGAATATTATTATGGATAGAAGTGTTTTTTACGAATTTTGATATTGTCTTACTAACATGCCGGAAATTTTCGACGAGGAAAAACAAAGGTAAATACAAACAGCGCGTTTCGACCGAAATTTATTGAAATAAGTTAAATGATTAACGAAGTTTCGCAGAAACAGTCATAACGAATGAAATTGAAAATTCAATACGAAATTCATAATATAACCGTTTAACAATGTACATTTGTTAGTGAGATTTTTACTGATGTATCTTCGATATTAAATACTTTATATCTTGTTGACACTTTGTCATTTTTAATAATATCTTTGGTAAATACGTTTACGTACCGTTTGCATAAATAATAGCTCTGGATGCACTACATACTGGATGCACTATAATTTCATTGCGATATATGTATTCAGAGCTAAAAGGTGAGCCCATTAAAGAATCAACTTAGCCTCGAACAATCGTCCTACAAAGCAAATGACCCTTCGCAGCATACAAAGTAAGGGATCTCTGTATAATACGTGCGCTATTAACGCGCCACAAGCGATAATACCATTTATGACGCATTAATTATTTTTGTACAAGTCACGTGAGACGTCACCTGAAATAACGCGGGAATAATATGCAAGTAACGTTGCACACTGTTGCCTACTGTAATTAATAATTACACACGTCTCTGGTATGTAAAATACAATCACGTAATTACCGTCGGCCAGTTCCAATGGTAATTGCTCGTCATTAGCTTTATTATTCCGTAATAATATTTATCCACCAATGGGGGAGTTTTTCAAGCGACGATCAACGCCATTCGTCTCGCGAATTTTTATACGTACAATCATTCGCTCTCTCTCTCTCTCTCTCTCTCTCTCTCTCTCTCTCTCTCTTTCTCTCTCTCTCTCTCTCTCTCTCTCTCTCTCTCTTTCTCTCGAGGAACTGGCATCCAATTTGCTGTTAACAACAATCGACGGATGCTATCTCCAGGATTCCTGGCAAGGACTCGATGCGTCCTGCAATTTTCTCATGGCGCGCTTTATAATTACTCTTATTAGCCTCTCGCTCGATTATAACGTTGTCGATATTCAGTCCCGCTCGACGTAACGATCGTGACATAACAGAAAACGGCGCTTCGATTGTTCCCCGCTTGATTAACGCCGCATTAAATCATCGGCCGGCATAAAAGCGCGCACCCGAATAATTATGTCGGCGGGGTAAAAAAAAGAAAAAAAAAGAAAAAGGAAAAAGGAAAAAAGATGAATAAATAAAACGTAGGAATTCCCAGGGGGGCGCCGATCGTTCCCAATATAAGTTTCCAACCGCCGATTGTAAATTCCGGGAGTGCGTTGCCACTCGCTCGATTATTTATCGCGCGTGAGAATTCATCACGTCGAAAGCGGCCCCGCGTTCCCATTGGGGTTTAATTCGGCAATAACAAGCGTGTATCATTGAAATAGCGGGGCCCATTAGACGAAACCGTGCTTTATATCCGCCGCCCGCGGCACGCCCTGGAAATTATTTGTCGATCGTCCTGCGTCGCTCGTAAAGAAGGAAATTTGTAAACGCAAAAAATAAACCGCGCAAAAATAGCGGCACGAGGATCGAGAGAAATGGGAGCAATCGGGCGTACCCCGGGACATTTGTTAAGGGAGCGAAATGCGCCGCCGTTTTTGCGCGTCGAAATTCCGATAATCATAATCCTCGTGCGGGCCAATGACCTTTGAAAATGTATGAAACATTTGGGGGGGGGGGGGGGAGAAAAAATGAGCAGAAATACGCCAAACATAGAGCGGGGAATTTTGAACGGATCTAAAGTTAATGAAACGAAGTGTATTCAGTTCTTGACAACGAGTAACGTACTGCTAATTGCCGAAGCATTTGTACGGAACGAGTCTGACGATTGGTGGCGATTTTAGCGAAATGTACGGAGGATGACGCGTTTCGCCTGGTCCTCTCTCTCTGTCGGAATCACCTGGCAAAAGCAGAATTTTCGAGCTTGACACGATGAATAGCGCGTGCTTGCGTAAAATATCACCGTTAATTTTTAT
The DNA here is from genome assembly GCA_038496175.1 of Ampulex compressa. Lineage (NCBI taxonomy): Eukaryota > Metazoa > Arthropoda > Insecta > Hymenoptera > Ampulicidae > Ampulex > Ampulex compressa. The sequence continues at coordinate 14,969 of JBCFXI010001536.1, read as the reverse complement.
CGAGTGTATTATATCAACAATTTGCAGAAGGGTTTATGCGCGCTATCTGTATATATTTTAGATACATTTACATGCCGCTCTACTTTGGATATTAAAAGTGCGTACGTTTGTATTCACGGTTATAATAGAATATATCTCGATATCGTGATGGAAAATGCATCTTTTTTTTTATCTAGGACATTCAATCGCGCTGATCGTTGACCCTTTCGGTTTGAATACTATCTTTCGCTGTATTAAAGAGGCTGTTCGACAAACTCAAGGAAAAAAAATTTGGGTATTTTATCCGTCGACATTGTAATGATTTATCGACAATTAAGCGCGATTGGTGTCAATAATATTGTACGAGGGATCTACTGGTGACGAAAAGCGCCGATCAAACGACGACTTTCATCGTGTATTCGGCTTCAAGAGACTATTGATTTGACAAATGTTTGGGGGGATTTGCACGTTCCTGAGCTCAATTATTCAGCAGAAAGCAAACTATAGCTTCCCCACGTACATTGTCGTGTCCTTTTATGCACTCCGATTCGATGGAAGTAGAAATTCGATGTACGCTGAAAAAACAAAACAGATATCACACTCCATTCTTCTGCTGTAAACTCTCACCTTGATTTCTTAAAATTTTCATTACACCTAACACGTTTCATAAATTCGAGTAAAATCGGCTCTCATCCAAGCCGATCTATTTCCATTCTTATGGAGAAACCAAAAACAAAAATATTCAATATTCCTGTTGTGCACAGGTTTTTCCTGTTATTTTTAAACGTAGCACAGACTTTTCGATTTGAATATGGTCCTACACATTTGTATGAAACTTAAAAAACGTGTTTGATAACTGTTCAAAAGTGTTTCAATGGATCTTAAGTGAGACGTTTCACTCGATTTCATTACGATTCATGCTGATATTTTTCATTCTCACGTCGACCGTTTGCTTTGGTAGAATACCATTTGGTTACGTATAAAGATTCTCGATAAGAGCGAGCACTCCTGGTATATCGTCTAGCTACGGTCGCACTTTCGCGGTTACAACAGCGCGCGGTATAAATGTACCCCGAGCAGTTGAGAGGCGTCCGATATATCCGTGCAATATTCCCACATGACTTATCCGAAAGCGAAGAAATCTTCAGGAACATAAACCGAGTTTATTTCCCACTGGAAATATGGCCCAAGGAGCATCTCTCTAATAAGCTTTCGTTACACTGACCGCAATGCCAACGTTACATATGCATTGTTCGCGTTTACGCAACTTGAAAAACAACGCGATAACACGCGAAATAATAGTGCACAATACGGTATAAAGTTATGCGTATAGTACCGAAGATTTTCATTACACAGCAGCGGTTGCTCGCTCGATACATTTCTCTTTTACGAAATCATAACCCATCCACGAGCTTACATTGCGAACAACCAGGCAGATATCAAATATCATTCTTTCAAGGATTAACTCAACGCAAGATCAGTTTGAAAGATAAAAAAAGTATTATCGTTGGTGAAATATAACACAGCTTCACACTTGTATCTCCCTTTCTCCCTTATCACCTTGCACAATTATATCCTATATGATTTTCAAATAGAAAAAATACGCGTCTAAAATTAAAAATATAAAATATAAAACTATTTTATATATATAACATTTTTAAATAAAAATATAAAATTTTTTATAAAATATAAATTTTTTTTTCAATATAAAATTCATCTTAATATAGATACCTATTACAGACTATTATAAAAAGTATTCAAAACGCAATATTTCATATTCCAAGTCATAAACATACAAATGCTTCTGTACGCTCGTTGATTAATTAAATCGAGTAATAAACGAACATATTTCATGTTTAACATGATCCCCCCACTCCTTACCAATACACTCGGCTTGGTCGAACTTAAATATCCAATACGTTGACCCGGTGGAAATTCTGAAGGCGATGCTCCCTCACGCCTTTCCACGCCAAAGGGCGGTTTTCCTGTCCTGCCTTTTTATGCATGCTTTGGGTGCCGTTAATGCGATTACCTGTACGCAGGAGTAAGATACCACGAGGCAGGCCACTCTTTGTCGTTACGTCTGGAACATTAGAGCCGTCGAGGAGCACGGGATAAGGAGCACTCAAGAATAGAGCGGGGTTATGGGATCCCATAACGGGGCGCCCAGCGTACAGGCTGATTCTAAAGCGGGTGGACCGAACTTTGGCGAGGCATTAAACTCGCCTTGCCGATGGAAAAACATTCTAGGGACACGGGGAGAAAGGCTGCCCTTTCGTAAGTTGTAATCACTCTTGGCTCGCGCTGGAAGTTTTACGGTCCTCTCATCGCTCTTATTTCTCTCCCGGCTGCACTTGCACGCTGCATCATCGACTGTTCGCTTCATTGCTGACGAGTGTCGCATCACGTAGGCTTTGGAACTACCAAAGCAGTCAAAATGACTGGTCAGTCGTTTGTTTGAAAAAAAATCGTAGTACTTTAGAATAGTGCTTTTTTTGAGATTTTTCACGATTTTCATGCGGTATTAAGATCATGGTATTGATTCATTGAAGTTTCCTTTCACTCTCTCCTTTTTTTTAAAGATATAGTTCTAGTGTTAAATAATGGTGCACCTGCGTTTTTATGACTCATTTACTTGGTAGTGTTAAGAAAGTTCGATCGAAGGAAATTTATTTCGAAGCTCGTTGACGATTAGTTAAATGTAAATTAGAATTGTAGAGAGAATTATAAGTCGTGGAAAATTATAGTGGTTCGAATTGAAGGATCGAGGAGTAGCTTTAATAGTATCGAGATCCTTTGAATCCTGCGAGTGTTCTTTTGAAATATCAGTGTATAAATATTAGTAATTGATTATAATATTAAAGCTGGCTAAAAGCGAGGAAAACTCGTTGAATTTCTGTGGCGATGAAAAATTTGTCACGTCCTCAAAATGCATGTGATAAACGGCCAAAATGTAATCACCTTTTTTAGGACGAGCCTGTACTTGGAGCAAAGAACCGAGCAGCCCCGCCTTTCATCCCCCTTTCTCACCTCATTGTTTCCACCCCTACGATGTTATCCACGCAAAAATAAAAATAATTATTATTAAGCGTTATACTTGGCGCGCAATCTTCTTCCTTGTCCTTATGGCGCCGCTTTTAGTGTTAAATAAAACGGGGTTACGTGAAAGTATTCTTGCAATTTCAACATGGGCTCTCCGCAACATCGGCTTGAAATTTTTCTCTTAATTCCATAAACTCGTCCAAATATACTAATTATACCGATAATTATAACGGTTGAATCCAATATTAATTAACGCAAAGATCATCAGATAATTACAGTGAGTTAAGTTTTCAAACTTGACAATCACTCGAGCACACTTTTTCCACTCTCGAGTGTACCAACTTTATATTATCATAACTTCATATCCTCGATATTAATACGTTCTACATCGGACCAGAGATCAAACGTAAAGTAAACCCAATACTTTCATCCGTTAAACAATCTAATTCGCTATTCTTTTTCAAGCGGACAAAATAATTTCCGAGGCCGATAAACAGCGCATTCTTCGATCCAAAGTGGCAAATAAAGTGCGCCCGAGTGCAAATCCAATCCGCACTCGTTTATTTCCCCAAATCCCGGATTTGCGCCCGTAAAAACGCACCTCTGTATAAATGTTGGCCGCTGATAATTACCCTCTGCATATTCAACGACAGTATTGCAATTAGTTGGGAGCGGGTACGAATCGAAATTTGCGAGCTTAATGCCAAAATGCTAATCCTCGTAATCATGTGCGCGGATATACGTATCCGTGCACGCATTCCAGCACGTGGTTATAACTAAGGATGTGTGTCCCACAGCCTGGCATTTCCAACCCCACGCGTACTTTCCCCTACGTGGCATTGTCCCTGACGAAAATGAAAGTAATAATTACGAAGGGTTGTGCTCGACGGGCACAATCTTCCTTGCTGTCGTCCTCGAAACCGTCTCGCTTTACGAGGCTACGATTTAGTGCCCCTTGGAAAATGTCGCTCGACCATACTCCCAGGCGAGATTGATACGTGGAAAAGGAAACGAACTCGTTTCCAAGCTCGCGCATTCGAGACACTTTGGAAGGCGATTTGGAAGGAAATACGTCGAAACAATTGCTCGATCACAGATTAATAATATACGTTGAATTAAAGAATACGTTGATGACGGCATTAATTTCAACGCGCCTTTGATTTTGATCAAATAAGCATCATATGAATTTCGCACCAGTGTTAAGCACGAGTGCGATCGAAACTATTAATCAATATGGTATTCGATTTTTAATACCGCCATGGGAGGTTATATTTTGATTATCAGAGCCAGAATCCATAAACGATAATGGAGTTTCTCGGATAAATTGAATATATCGCTCGAGAATTTTGTATCAAATGTCTATGGATAAATCTACGTGTCTAATTTATTCGTACAAATTTTTCTGGAAGAACTCCTTGGAACATCGAGTACCGTATATTTAATACTAGAACTACTAAATCAGTCAAAATGACTGGTCAGTCGTTTTTTTAATAAATCGTAGTAATTTAAAACGATGTATTTTTTGAGATTTTCCATAATTTTCATACAGTACTTAAATCATCATTTTGACTTACTGAAATTTCCTCTTACTCTTCTCTTTTTTTAAAAGATGTATGTGGTCCAGAAAGTAACTTGTAGTTTTAGTGTTAAGGATAATATTATTAGCCTGGTCAAGCAATTCCTCGAGATTTTTATTTCTAATTTTTATTGGTCAATAGAATACGTCGGATTCCAGCTTTATGCGGAAAGTACACATGACGTGAAATGAACTCGAGTGCAATGACGAAATGCATTTAAATGTATGACGCAGCCGGAGGCCCTCGTTAAGATTGTTGATCCAGAATTTGGACTACAAGCGGCCATAAAATGATCATTACGCAAAATTGCCGGTCTACGTGTACAGCGGCCGAAAGTTCGGGAGTCTTGTAAGACCGCTAATTTCGAGGCCACCACAATTCCACGCTAATTTCACAATTTCCTAGCTCGAGCTATAGGTAGAGGGAAAAGCTGACACACGATCAATATGTAGGAGCATGCAAATCGTCTCGGATTAACGTAGGTAATACTTTCCAGTAGGACTTCCAGAGATTAATTAACTCGAAAGTGGCGCGTTTCTAACCCGGGATTACCATCGACGATATGTAACTCGAACCTGCCGTGATCAGCATAAAGTTAAAAATAATTAGAAACTCGATCCGTGACCGTGATTTTCTGGCATATTATTGTTTGCACTTCGTTATTGCCGTGTAAAAACCGGATATAGGCTAATAACGCCGAAGCTTAACAAAAATCTATAGATACGCATCGGAGCAAATAACATATGCATTTTGTGGAACCTATAATATTAAAAAAATGATTATATATTGCAAATTGTCTCAAGTAAAATACCCTGTATATTTAGGAATATTGGTTATACTGTTAAGCAATTCTAACCTCTCTTGTAGAACTAAAAAATAAATTTGCATTTTTAGTAACAATATATTCTGTTGCGACAAATACACATTATTTTCTTCAAGTCGGACAAAAGTCAACAATATATTAACCATTCTCTTCCATTTTAATAAATAAAGACTTCCCAGCTTATTAAAAAATGTATAATACTGGAGAACAGGATTTTTTGTATCAAGTTACAATTATCAAACGACACCACGCACTACACACCAAGCGATGAAAAACATCTTCAAGGATCCCACGGGCCAAATAATATAACAAAGTTACACGATGCTCCTATAGACCTTTAAATCAATTCCTATTTAAAATGATTTTTTCCATCCAGGACCACCATTATCTCGAACGATCGATAAAGACCCTTGCATCAATTCCTATTCAAATCGATTCTTTTCGCTCGTGAGGGCCAGCATCGTCTTGAACGATCGAAGAACTTCGTTTCCACAAATGCGAGGCTCGCGGCTATCGCAGCAGCATTGCGTAATTACCGGAGGAATTATCGGCGGAATGCTTCGTATCAACAGGAACGAGCATCCTCCGTATCCGGGCGCTGTGCTAATTACGCATTATCGCCTTCTATCGTTACGACAGCCAAGGAGAAACGTGAGATATCAAGGGAACGAAGAGCAATGCCGCTCGGTCCTTCAAGTGCGGCCCACCACTTGGGCCGCTTTTGGAATTCGCTGCAGAATGCATCGGGTATCGATCCGCTTGCAGTCGGGCTCTAATAGCTCCGAAATACGTGTGGCGGAGGGGCGTAAAAGTAAATCGACCCTCCGCCACTCGGTGCTTCCAGTACCTGCTTATGAATAATTGCACCGACGGCTGAGGTAACGTCCACGACGGAACCTCCTTGCCCCCGTTTTTTTTTCGCCCAACCCTTCACGAGAATTCGCCATCTGAGAAGGCGAGATCGATCGGTCGAACGGTCTGTCTGCCATGGTTCTATGTACGCGCACTTTTGGGTGTGTGTATGTGCGCGCGTGCATGCGTACGTGTGTGCATACGTGTGTGCATACGTGTGTGTGTGTGTGTGTGTGTGTGTGTGTGTGTGTGTGTGTGTGTGTGTGCGCGCGTGCGTGTGCGTATGTGCGTGTTCGTGCATGCGTGCATGCGTGCGTGCGTGTGTGTGTGTGCGCGCGCTCGCGGGTGTATGTTAAAGAAATTTTTTGAAAAAATAATTCATCGTCAATAGTAGCAAAACACATGTAACCTTTTTGACAAATGTCAACAGACTAAACATCCGATATGCTTGATGAGGCATGGACACTCTTCAGACATATTGCCAATACAACGACGAAAAATTGCACCAAAGGGACTAATACAACTCGCGAGAGTACAAAATTCCCGTTGTTTTTTAACACACCTCGTATATATGTATGTATGCGTGCGCGTACTGCCCTCGTAGATACGTGAGACAGTGATTGAATTATGCCACAGACGAGAATCCGAATATCACTTGCCTCGATTCCACTGTGACGGTATGGCGTTTCTGCTTTTGCGAATTTAACTACGTCTAGACTTTAGATTATTAAGTTTCGCCCTTGGAAATTAATCTCGCCAAGAACTGTCTTTGATTTTACGATAGGTTGTTCAAGCGGTTTAAGATGAAAACTGATGTACGCGTCGAAAGTCGAAAAATGGATGCATAAATATATGGTTTAAGAAGGGAAAGGCTATTTCTCGGAGTAAAATTAATTTATACTCTTTTGGTTATATATATATATAGAGTTTTCTCTAGTAATTAGTATTATCAATGCTGTCGTTCTTGTATTTTTCTAAAGTTCAGGCAAATGCACGCTTCAGGAATAAGAATAGAAGCGGACAGTGTACCTATGGTAAATACGAAACTACCCCGCAAACTTAAATAAAATGAGAAAGACCACTTGTGTTCCTCAACGTCTAACACTTTGCGAAAACAGAACCGATAATTTTCTGTTTCGTTTTAATTACGCAATGTGTACTAAAATCACTTAGCCCGTAACGTACTCCGCAAAGTATAACGAGTTTCAAAACGTTGAGATTGCACTATGCATATCTCGTGAGAACATCCAGAGGCGATCAAGATTTTAGCCTGGAACTTTCGCCGCGAAACTTCATATCTCGAGGTGCTCCATTATCGTAACCCTTCGGAAATATGAATCGCCGTAATACACAATTTCAGCGACGCGCACCAAGCGTCCAACCCCAAGGACATTGTCCAAAATTGCAAGGAGCGCACTAATCCGATTGTTTGCAACGCCTCGCCCCCCTGGCGGCCAAGTTTATTGCCGAAAAGAAGGCCGAAGCCTGCAAAATAGCGTGTTGGCCGGTCATTTTCCAGATTACACAGGAGGTGCGTCGTTATCAGAAGAGCGGCACGCTCCCAAGGACAGCTTTATCCAATTAAATCGTGCTCGCCTCGTAAAAACCCAGCTTTCGATATCGATCAACTCCCCGTGCAACTTTGCACACGACACGCCAATTCAGCTTTCCGCTTCTCCCTTCGAGTTAAATTCATGCCTCCGCGCGGCCGTAAAATCGGCTTGCTCGGTTTTACACACCGATCGTTTCGTGAGATCATACCTGTCATACGCCGTTAATTCTTATTGTAAACATCGTCGAGTTGCGTGCCCATTAACCGTTTGCACGATCGCACAAGGCTCAGTATGCCATTCCGCGGGACGCTCCAGATTTTCAAGGCTACGCTCCTTCATTCGCAGCCAGAGACCCGGCAGGGCGCTTTTCTTCTCGATTAAATCATTTCTTGATCAAAAACCCCAGGTTCTCGCGAAGTTCATTCATGTTTGAGGAATGTACGATTTAATGCACGTTATTTTAAACGAGAGGCACCGTTGCTGTGCTCTTTGAGCTAAACTTCTGTCGCTAAATAACGTATACATATAATGACGACACTTAAACGCATGCCCTGTATTTATTATAAGTCTTTGTTTACCCTTATATATAATAACTTGTAATAATATAATAATAAATACAATAGTTTACTATAATAATGTAATAATAATAAATAACTTTAATATAATAGTAATAAAATCTCTGTATAGCCTTATATATAATAACGACACTTAAACACACGTCCTGTATTTATCATAAATCTTTGAATATTCAAAACACCACCATGACATACGCTTAAATAATTCTACGTACGAATCGTAATTACGAATCGCGACGTGTGATTAACGCCAATAAAGTCGCTACTTTGCGTAAAATATAAAAATACGGACACCGTAAGAAAGTCCTTTGGTCGATTCTCCAGGATCCTTCATAGGAGCGGCATTTCCGGCAAAAAAGGGAATAAAATGCGCTTTTATCAGTGACTCCCGGGCGGACATTAATTGAAAGCGTAACAAGCTGACAAATTCGGGCACCGACAAGGGACAAAAAAAAAAAAGGTGATATTTAATCTACGAGGGTATGACGGTGCGTCAAACTTAGGTGGAAATTCAGTCGAAACAATGCGCGGCGTGTGTCATCCTCTATACGCTCACGGGCTTAATTAATTAAACGAATATCACGTGCAATAACGTTTTCTCAACAAATGTTCCATATACGAGGAGATACCAGATAATAACGCGTAGAACTACCGGACACGTTATACACCGAAATAAACCTGTTTATTTCGAACATACGCACGTCCGCGCTGTACCGCGGCAGGGCTACCAGGACAGCGAACTAATTAAATGGGCTTCTAATTTGAAATCCGTTGTCCATCTCTTCGCACGAGCAAGATGATATATTCGGCCGATAATATCCGAATATATCGTATCGAAAAGGAAAAGATAAAAGTCGATCCATCGAAGCCCGGTGCTCGTTTAATTTTGTGTAATTAACGCACGATGCCTCTTGCCAGCGGTGTCGAAATATTTTCCTGAATAATTTTGTTTGGATTTCCGGGACCCGTTTATCGCGACCTTTAGGACTGACTGGAATGAATTTGAGAAGGTCATTGACTCTGTGTAAAATCAGAGGGACGAATGAATAGGATTTCTTTTTTTTTTCAAATCGGTTGGAAAATACAAGAGGAGTACGCGAATGAGATTTGTCTGAAAATTTGTCCCGCTTAATATTATGATGGATAAGCGGCGGTTTATGGATACCTGTTTACGCGGTGCACAACATTTAACTTTATTCGTAATACCTAATTCCCCTATTATAAGCTGATTAAAGTCTATCCACAGGAGGATATTACTTCTATTGGAGAAATATATGCTCACGTCTCCGTGCATGCGTTAATTAACGGCCGACAGTCGCATAAACAAACAGTTAGTTAATCCTCCAAACGTAAATAATCCCAGTATCATGATTAAAGCAAATATTCCCTCTTCCATTTGTACCTACGTATATTCTACTCCAATTTGCTTTCAATATCAATCTAGAGCGCGCATTTCCTGCCTGCGTTAACTTCGAAACTTTCATTAAGCGTATCGATCATTTGCATCGAGGCTGAGTTTTATTTTGACACGGGTAGAATTCTACGGATAATCATTCCAAGTAGGACAACCACCTCGAGTCTGTTATCCCCGCAATAGCTGAACAGTACCAGCTACTTAACATTTTATCATCCACATCTCAAACACGCGAATTATCCTCTTTAACTACGATTTAATCCAGATTACTTTTCATACTTTACTTTACATATCATTTCCTCCCATCTATCTCCATATACATCGATCAGAAAGGAAGGAAGCATATTCCACTTTATAAATATAATTCGACAGCACAAACTAGCATATTTAAATACGTAGCTTCAGAATATTTCAGCAGGGAATATACGCTCCTCGTTCGAGGCCAGAGGGTTAAGGGGATGGTTCACGGGTCGAAATCTAAATGAAAGTTAGCCCGAATGAGGGTGGGAAAGGGTGCGTGGGCGCACCGTGGAATATTGTCCCCGGGGGCCGAGTATGTCAACTAATTATTTATCGCCTCGTAAAGGTAACGCTCTTTCGGCTGTGTGAATAAGTAACCGCCATTAAGGTTGAGCATGTAGACGATATATCTGTCCAGCGTACCAGAGTGCTTCCGGACGTGGCGCGACTTTTACGAGCTTGCCTTAAGACTATCGTCCCGGGTCCCTACTCCGGTCTCCTCTCGCCTTTATCCTCGCCAGGAGGGAAGGCGTCCCCGACAAAGACATCATTTCGTAAAACCTGCATGCGGCCGGCGCGCCAATGTGTTCGCGCTCTTGGCAGATTTATGTCCGCGGCGCTGACAAATAATTGAACATCCAATCGTTTGACCCGGGACTCGTCGTTGCCAGCGCCGATCGATTTGCTCATCGGATTTTAGCGCGCCGGAAGGGCTTAAAGGAGAACGTGGATGGCCGCAAGGAGGAAATACCTTGGAATTAATGTCCACGCTTTTCGATGCAATGCGGTATTACCGATGCAAAGTGTATGTATGAATTTGTTGGACGAAAAAAACATATGGGGATATAGGGAACATTTGTTGGTGCGATTTGGGTATGAACGATGATTTTTCCATGGAATATGATGTTGACACGCGAAGTGGGACGGAAGTTGAATGCACGTGACGCGATGTAATTAAGCGGAGTACCGTGTGTGTTATTACTATTTGAAGAACGATACGGAATTACCTGGTAAAATATCGATATGTCTACTTTTCCATTTGGGCAGCTCGATACGCGCTATTTACGAAGACACCCGGGACCGGTGTAAATCGAATCTCATTACAGGGCGTTTTCATGATGGGGTAATAAAATTTTCTGGGCATTGAAAATGTGAGGGTATGTTTTTTTTTTTAACTGCCTTTGCTAGACGCTATTAGCATCGCCCAGGGGCAGTAAAACGTTTATGCCTATTCCTGGAATGAAAATAACGTTTTCCACGTAGGCAATCGCCGGGGCGGAATGGAGAATATTTATGCTGATTACTAAGCAAGTAGCACTTGGCAAGTAATTCGTGAATTATTATGTGACACGCTACTTTCCATAACTGTAGCTTACCTTTTAAAATCCGCCAACGCTTTCACGCTAGGATGTTGTTCAAATATTACTAACAGGTAAAATACTCGGTGCCGGCGCAAATATACTCCACGTGTTGATTTATGTTCGCGACTGTGTGGTACCGAAGTGAATCTTTAAGTTCAAATTAATTACGAGAGTAAATGATATTACGGCGATCGTTTCGGTCTCATTGGCACACCTGTATTATTATAAAGATGGATTCATTTTCAGATACGTGCACATGTTGAAAGACTACTTTACTTAACAAATCCTACACTTAATAAAAATTTCATATAAAAGAAGTACGACATTATACTGAGATTTTCCACTCGAATGTCAGCCGTCTGCACGAAATACAATCAAAATATCTGTACATTACATAGATTATTACGCACTATCGGACGTTTCTTAAAATATCCATACGATTATCCAATGCTTCCCTCATATTTCATAAACGCCAACCTCCGCTTTGGTACTACGTATTAATAAAGGCTGCCACCTTCCTATTTTGCCAAATCCCACGAACACTCCACCCGAGTAAACCCTCAAACTTATTCACCCCTCTCTATGTACAGAAAAAAGAAACACCCTTGCCCTCCTCCTATATACACACCACCCAATAATCTCAACTCAATTAAAAAAAAAAATAAAAAAAAACTACCAAAACCTTCTCCAAAACCATCATCCTCCATTCCCTCTTCGCCCCTGAAAAAAAACAAACACACACACGCACACACACAACGCCCCAAAATAGCGAATTAAATTCCCCCGCGATCGACAGCAAAGCAGCACGCCGCAATCCAACCTTCTTCGAGCACGCGTTCGACTTTCATACACGAAGGAGCCTCGTCCGCCAGGCGGTGTTTCGATTTCTCGAGCAGCCGGCAGTGGGTCATAACAGTGGAACGTGCGTGGCCGCCCGTCGGAGGTGGTTAAATCCAAGAGAAAGGATTATTGGCCCCCGTATTCCGTATATCGTCCTAGAGCACGTGAGCTCCCGGAGGAGTTTCGCCCAAGCAAGCAGAGGGGAGGGGGAGGGGGAGGGGAAGGGAGGGGGCGGGGCCCGATCGAGTCTACGCTCGCGACTGCGGCGAAATAGTGGAGTGCCAAAGCGGCGCGCGCGCGGGTGCAGGGAGGGGGGGGGGCGTGTAGGGGGAGGGGAAAAGTGATTTCGACCATAACAGGCAGCCTCCTCTCGAGGAAAGTCCCGAGCGCGACTGAGAGCCCCTACGGGACTCGCGGAATGATCCGAGAAGGGCGAGCCGGTGGGGTTAAGCAAATGTGTGCTCTTCGACTCGAGGAGGTCTAAGATTACCTCGAAAAGGTCGACCGCCCATAAAGGGGAGCCGGCTGTACCGTGGAACTTTGACACAGTTCGGAACTGCAGCGCGATTGCGGGGCGTCATTGTGTCTCCGCTCTCAAATTCGAGGACTGTTCCAATTCGAAGTCCTTCCTGCCCTCCCTCTCTCTCTCTCTCTCTCTCTCTCTCTCTCTCTCTCTCTCTCTCTCTCTCTCTCTCTCTCTATCTCGACCCTTTGAGAGGAACGACAATGGGATTCTTTCGGTCGGTATCGCGCCCCTCCTCCTTATCGGCCGGCCCGACGCGTGGAAATTCCTTCGTGGAATTAGAAATCGGCCCCGCGAAATCGAAACCTATTCCGGCTCGAGGATTTATGCTAATCGCTCTTGCTGCTCCGAGGAAATCCGCGCGCTTACGTAAGGGGCAAACAAGTTCCCCTTCTTGCTTCGTGTATGAATACCGAGGAGTATTAGGTGTATTGTGTGTTTCATTCGATTTTTATTCCAATATGGCCGCCCACGTGGTGCTTGCGAGGAAGGTATGGAAAATGTGATTTTTGGAAAACGAGGATGAGGCGGAATTGAACCGGTTAATTTGATTGGTTCGATGGTTCCTGGGTTAACGTACTCGCGGATGTGAATGTTATAGCATTTATTTTCCCGTGTAATGTAACCTATGACGCGCGCGATGCAAATTTATAAGCCACTTTATCGGTATTCAATTTTATATGGCTTTCATTTTTTGAAGCTATTATGAGTTTTGCTGTAATCGCCGGTAGGTTGATCGCTCGTTTTTGTTTTATTGTTGGACGAAACGCTCGCTGTCTGCGAACGTGTTAACGAGCAGTTTTGTATATTTTAACGAGCATTAGTACCGATACGGAAAATATTTTTCAGAGATTTATTTGATCGTGAGAGTAACTTAACGTGATTTACCTAACCAAACGTGGGGCTTTAATTTTTATGTATAAAATACTTGATGTACCTTGAACAGCAGAAACATATTTACAAGCGAATAATTCCTCTGCTTTGAAGAGTTTTAAGCGAAACGTTTTTATTTCCTCATCCCTGCTATTAAAAAATCATTAAACCTATTACGAATTCATTGAAAAAATAATTCCGTCTTTTCACTTCCTCCATAATCTGGAACGAGCTGATTAGACTAATTCAACCTAGATATTACGAACGAAAGGTTGAAATGTTCTATACACTTTAAATAATCTAAACGTGCTTATAATTCGATTATCTCGTCAAGTATACCCTACATATATACGTGTACCAAAGAACCTACAGCCAGACAGCTCGAAATCCATTAAACATCGGTATCTGTCTGCAAGATGCTAACATACGAAAATCATAGAATCATTTAACAAACCTCCTTTCATCAGCTTAAATAAAACATACCCCTCGAAATAACGTACGATCCCTCACATCTTTTCCACGACAAAATACAAATATGCACATCCACACAATCCATCCTTACCAACATACAGATACATATTTCGATTCGAACTCTCTTAAAATACTCGGTGTTAAATCCAAGGTGCGCTTATGGACGTGCGAAAAGACGTACAAACTCGTTACCAGAAGGAGAGTCGTTGGGCGGCCTGCAAAGCGACACTCCGCGGCGAATTACGTCAAAAGCTAGAAAATCCTCGGACTCTGAAGTCCGTTTTAAGGGGCACGAGGATGGAAGGAAAATCAGGAATTTTTCTCGCCTCGTCCAAGAGGCCAAACGAGTCTAACCGGAGAAGTTGGCTTCCTCCTCCGCTATCTAAGCAGCCCAGCTGCGAGCAGACTCTCTCGCGGTAACTCCAGCCGCTTGCTTTAATCGGAACAAATTACTCCATATACGTGAGTTGCGATCGGACGAGCTTGCAGGTCCCGCGGATCAGCGCGTAACTCTGGGTTAACCTGCCAAGTTATCCAGCTTGGCCGGACTCTCCTCCGGTATAATCGCCATTTCTCACTGTCGCCGGCCAATTATTGTTCATGTACGGACACTTTTCATCCTTTTCGAATGTCCTCGTCAGATCCCTTCGCTTTCCGCCTGGCCACCTTCCCTGACATCCTTAGAATTGAAGTTCGAGGGTAATCTTGTTTCTACAGAGCGATCCAATTGGCGGCTGACGAACTTGGGTTGTATTTAATGAGGCTTTGTGGAATTTGTAGTACTAAGTTGTATGATATAGATATAGATATAAATATATAGATATATAGATATATACAGAATATATA